>VZQC01006792.1:472281-496243 GCA_009823505.1 Rhizomys pruinosus
TTTTTTTTTTTTCATTTTTTAGCTATAAGTGATAATCCATGAGTACAGGCATCCTTCGTGCAAAACCAATCTGCAGGCTGTTGTGCCCAAACCCCCACAGCCCCACCATCCAGTGGGGACAGGGCTTTTTCTAAGTACAACAGCCAATCAGAGTTTAACACCTTTAACTGTGGTGTTAGCACAACTGTGGTGAAGCAAGCAAACCAGTCATTCATAGAATGATTCAGGGGAAATGGCTTAATGGTATCTGAGAACACTTTCCTTGAGTTTTTATAATCTTCTATCTCAATAATCTTCTATCTCAGTATCAATTTTATTTTTTTGAATTTAATAATGCTTGTTTTGTGACCCAATATGTGATCTAGCTCAAGTAATAGTTTGCATTTTATAATGAGGTCTATTAGCTGAATGTTGCTCTGTATATAACTCCAAGGACCATTTGTTATATAGTTTCACTCAGATCAACTGGTTCTCATTGAATTTTCTTTCAAGGAGTTTGATCCATTGATAGTAATATCATAGTAAAATACTGAGGTTTTATGTAAGTCTTTTTTATTTATTTTATACTTTTTTGAATTGATTCTCACTATGAAGTCACTGTCTTCCTGCCTATTTTATGTATTTACATAAATTTCTGTTAATATTTGCTCCATATTTAGATGGTTTAGATGCTCTAACTTGAGTGTAGAAACAATTGCAAAATTATATCTTCTTCCTATTGAATAAACCTTTTCATCCTTATTTGATGGTCTTCTTTGTCATGTGTGATGGTTTCTGGGTGTTTAGTCTGCTATGTGTATAACAACTCCTGTTCTCTTTCATTTGAATGGAATATATTTTCTCCATCCCTTCTCTAACTTACATTCATCTTTAAAGCTAAAAAGAGTGTTTCACAGTTATAATATTGTTGGAATGCCAGGCATGGTGGTGCACGCCTTTAATCCCAACACTCAGGAGGTAGAGGCAGATGGATCTCTGTGACTTCAAGGCAAGCCTGGTCTACAGAGCAAGCTCCAGGCCAGCTGGGACTAAAGGGAGACCCTGTCTCAAAAAGACAAAAAAGTATTGTTAGATCTTGTTTTTCTTTTTTTTTTTAATTTTATTTATTTCTGTATGTGTATGAATGCACTGCCTGCATGCAAGTTTGTGCACCCGTGTCGTGCAATGCCGCGGAGGTCAGAAGAGGGTGTCGGATTCCCCTGGAACTGGAGTTCTCCTGGAATTGGAGTCTCAGACGGCTCTCGGCCGCCATGTGGGTGCTGGGGATCGAACCCGGGTCCTCTGTAAGAGCGGTCGGTGCTCTTAACTGCTAGGCCATCTCTCCAGCTTGTTTTTCTTTTAAATATAATCATCTATTAAATTGGAAAATTTAACCTATTTAAACTTATTTTTTTTTTGATTGATAAGGTCTTTGTGTTGCAATTCTGCTATTTGTTTTCTGACTGCTTTATACTTCTTTTATTGCTGTCTTTCTCAAATGAAACTTTTTGAAATTTTCTGAGTTTTAGTGGTAATATATTTTATTACTTTCTTTTCATTCTATGTAATATCTACTACAGCTTGTTCATTTTTGGTTATTATTGTGATTTACAGAGAAGATATAGTTACACATTCCTATTTTAACTGAAAACAAGTTAAATTTCATACAAAATTTATATATCTCTTCTTTGCATGATTGTTGATGTTATAATTTGCATTTTTGTATTGTGCATTCATTAACTTAGTATTATAATTATGGTTATTTAAAATCATTAGTTTTAAATACTAGAGTTGAAACTTTTTAATTAAATAAATTCAATCAGGGAATTTCTTCTCTCAGATTGGCCTATGAGCATGTCTCTGTGGCATATTCTTGATTATTGAGTGATGTGGAAGTGTCCACCCAAATGTGGGAAGTGCCACCCCTGGGAAGGTGATCCTGGATTGTACAATAAAGCAGGCTGAGCACAGGCCAGATGAGGAAGTGAGCAAGCCACATTTCTCTGAGGTCCATGCTTCAGTTTCTACCTCATGTTCCTGTTCTGAGTTTCTGCCTGACTTCCCTCAAAAATGCTTTAGAAATTTAAGATGACATAAAAACTTTCTCCCCCCTAATTGTTTTTGGTCAGAATGTTTTATCACAGCAGGAGAAAGCTAACTAGGACAGGGGCTAATTTAATTCTATGCTCACTTGGCAGAACAATACTAGGACATTGATCACAGCCTGTGATTATTTTTTTTTTTTTGAGTCAGGATCTCCTGTATCCCCAGTTGGCTTGGAACTCACTATGTAGACCAGGCTGGCCTTGAACTCATAGAGATCTGCCTGCCTTTGCCTCCCAAGTGCTGGGATTAAAGGTATGCACCATCATGCCCAGGTAGCTTGTGACATGTTAAGCCACAGGTTATAAGCCCTGATAACAGTGCCAGGTATGGCCTTCATCTTGTGAAGTGGGCCTAGAGTTCAATAGGAAACCGAATGGCACTCCCATAATATTCGTGCCACTATTGTACAGTGGGCATATCTTGCCAAGGCAGTTGTATTGTGGGGTTCACAGCTGGGTAAGGTTTATGATTACTTTTCTCTTCAGCAACATAGAGCCTTCCAGCATTCTGGAATTCCAGCTAGTCGGTAGAGATGAAACATTGAAGTCAGGGCCAGCTTCATTTTTTAGTGTTCTTTGATTCAAGTACGTGGTGTCTTTAGAAATGGAGTGTTATCATTAAATTCTAGAGGGTAAACAAAAGCAAAGGCAATAAATAGCCAATGCTGTTTGAGAGTCTGTGGAACCTCCCTGGTTAGCAACTCTGAAACGGAGTGTCCTTTCCTGGCACTGGTCTTTTTATTTGCTAGCCTATCATGCCTGCTATGGCTGTTTAGCCTATTATAGGATAATTCCATTTAAACTTTTTGCAGTGTGTACATATAAACTTTAATAAAGTTCCACAGCTATTCCCATCCCCTCTCCTTGGGCTTTGGGCCCAGCACTCTGAAGCTGTTTGACAGTGCCTTGGCTTCCAGGGGTGAGTTGTACTAATCCTGTCTTGCCCATCCCCTCTGCTTTGGGATAATTTATAATTCTTACCACTACTCCAGGGCTCAGGCATCCCTGATGACTAGTGGGGGCTGGTCTATTCTATTCTCATCCTTTCTCCTTGGGCCTTGGCCAAATCCTATGAGGCTTTCAGAGCGCACCTAACTAGTGAGGGTCCCATTCACCCTCCCTGAGAGCTCCTGAGAAGCCTGCCTGGATCCATCTGGTCCCTTCACTATAAAATCAAAAGGAGAGAAACCAAAGCCCAGACCAATTAACTTTTAATACCTGATCAGAAAGCAACCAAGCAACATTAATAATATAAACAGAATAAAACTTCAATTCAACAAAATAGGCTCTATCTCATACTAGAATCATGAGCAACAAAAGAAATTTACATGCCCAATCCAAAACAAAAAAACAATAATATGAAAAACCAAAGTAATATGTCTCCACAAAACAACACCATCCCTATAGAAGAGTTTTGCAATGAGATCATTGTAGGGGAAATCCAGGAAATAGAATTTAAAGGAACAATCATAAACATGATCAAAGAAGTCAATGAATTTAAAGAACACACAAACAAGGAACTCAAAGAAGATAAAGGTAAACTTCTGACTGAAGCTCAAGAAAATACAAATATATGGATTAATTAAATGACAAAAAGGTCAAGATTTGAAAAATGAATTCACAGTAAAGTGGCAGGATACAAAATTAACCTAGAAAAATCAGTAGCCTGTCTTTACACCAACAACAAGCAACTGAAGAAGGAATACAAGGAGAACTTCCCACTCACAACAGCCTCAAAAACAATACAATACCTAGGAACAAACCTAACCAAACACACCAAAGATCTCTACAAACATTTTTTAAATCCCTGAAGAAGTAAATTGAAGAAGACATCAGAAGATGGAAAGACCTCCCATGCTCATGGATTGGAAAAATTAATATAGTAAAAATGTCCATATACCCAAATTAATATACAGATTCAACACAATCCCAATTAAAATCCCCAAGAATTTCTTCACAGGATTGGAAAAAAAGTCCTTAATTTCACATGGAAAAACAAAAGACCCCAAAATAGCCAAAGCAACCCTGAGTGAAAAGAACAATACAGGGGGAATCTCTATACCAGAGTTCAAACTATACTGTCAAGAATGGACTATAAAGTTGAAGGATTGTGCCACTTACACAAGTAATATGAAGATTAAAAAAACCAGGAATGGAGTATGCAGGAAATTTGAGACACCATGAAAAGATCAAATACACACACATCATAGGCAGAGGAGGAGAGGAATCCTATGTTAATGGCATTGACCAGATCTTCAACAGGATTATAGAAGAGAATTTCCCTAAATTAAGGATACTCATACAGATGCAAGAAGCACACAGAACATGAAATAGACAAGGCCAGAACAGAACAGAACAGCATATCAAAGTAAAAACGCTAACTGTACAGAATGAAGAGAGAATACTAAAAGTTACATGTAAAAGAAAATCCATCAGAATCACAGCTGACATATCATTGGCAACTGTGAAAGCCAGAAGAGCCTGGACCAAAACACTCTCAGCTCTAAATGATTAAAAATGCCAATCCAGAATATTTTGCCCAGTGAAACGGTCTATCATAGCCGACGGAAAGGAAAATTTTTCCATGACATAAATAGAGCGAAAGAATTCATGTCCACAAAACCAGGCCTGCAGAGACTATTCAAAGCAATACAAAGGTTTGAAGAAAGAAATGACTCTGCTCAAAAGGCAACAGAAGGAAAATAAATGAAGTCATAATAAGAAACTGCCATACTAAGCAAAGTAACACAGACTTAGAAGAACAAACAACATATGGCTTCTCTCATTTGTAGATCTTAGCACCAAATCCTTATTATGTGAGTATATAATCTGATGTAACCACAGGAGCAAGGAAAATGTAAAGGAACCAAGGATGAAAGGGAAAGAAAAAGCCCAGGAGAGGGAGCTAGTAGGAAACAAATGTTATCAAGGGAGAAATGGGGAAAATGGTGGTATTTAATGTGGGAAGGGAGAAGGGAAGGATATACAAGAACCATTGGGGTAAAAGGTAGGAAGAAGCTTGAGATGTGGCATAATAGGAGTCAGGTGTTTCAAGGGAAAAATAGGAAAGGGAGTTCTTTAACTGGGGAGAGAGGAGAGAGAGAGAGAATCTTGAGATAAATATGAGATAAATAATGTTATCTGGTATGTAAAACTATAGGGTAATATAATAGTTCAAAAGCACAATGAAAAATATACATACAGTATCTTTTTCATGAATACATATATGTACCTGAAAGTTATATAACAAGAAATACAGTGACAGGCATGAGAAACCTCCCTTTGAGTTGTTGATCAGTGCAAGAATCCTCCAAAATGACTCAGGCTATTGCCATATCTCTTGATTACTTCCCAGAAGTTGAAGGTAAGACTCAGTTGCTGAAGATAGGACATACTTTGGAAACAGGACTTGGAGCCAAGGAACTGGAACTGACGAGAAAGCCTCCTCCTTCAAAATAAGCTCTCATAGTTGTGGAGGACACTATGCAAACTGCTAAAGGAGACAGTTAATCAGTGGTCCAACTCCATCTTTAAGTGTAACAACCATAACAATAACCAGCACAGTGAAAGTACATTGGTGCAGTAACGGCACTTTTATCTTGGGGTAATCAACAGCTACTTAATTGTACTTAAAGTCCTCTCAATGGGAGGCAACTCATGTGTGGCACTGTAAACATAACCAAATACATATGGATATATAGGTCATAGATCCTAGAGAAAAATCATACATCTGTCATATCCCTAGGCAAACGTAATTTCTTACAATACTCCAAATATAGAACCTTATAGTTACAGACAAGTATAATAGCTACCACTCATCAAAGAAGCTTGTTTTACAGTAGACAGAATCTAGTACAGAGTTCCACAACTGGTCACAAACAGAGAATAATTGTCTGTGAGATGTCCACCCCAGTGATGTGTTTCTTTTAGCTAGGTCACATTTCTTAAAGGATCCATGATCCTCCTCAAACAGTTCTAAAAAAATGGCTACATGCCCAAATACTTGCATGAAAGTGTGCAAATTTAATTTTTGACTGGGTCTGTGTGGGCTGATGCACAGGCTGTGCCTTGGAGTGTGGGTTTAGGATCAAGGTTAGTAGAGGTTTTACAGAACTGACCAAGTTGGGCTGGTACAAAGGTGGAGAGGAAATGCTGGGATTTGGAAACTCCCTGGACTGGCTGGCCCACAGGGATGCACAACCTGAGCTAGACCTGGGATCTTGGAATGGTGGACAGGGAATGGTGGATGTAGTAGTTTGAATGAGAAGTGTCCCTTATAGGCTCAAGTATTTGGGAAGGGTCATGGCAGCTTTAGGAGTCGTGGCTTACCTGGAGGAGCACATCACTGGGGAAGGGATTTGAGAGTTCATAGCCTTGCCCCACTTCCAGTTTTTCTCTCTCTACTTCCTCCTTGAGCTTGAGGATGTGAACTCTCAGCTTTCTGCTCCAGCTGACTCTTTCCATGTCTCCCCAACATGATAGACTCATCTCTCTGGGGCTGTAAGCCCAAATAAACTCTTTCTTCTGTAACTTGCTTTGGTCATGGTATTTTATCATAGCAACAGAAAAGTAATTAATATTTATGATTGCAAACTCACCAGTCTGACAGTTGTTCTGGTGGGGGTTCAGGATTCATGACCAGAGATAGGCCTAGGAGTGTGGGGCAGGGGACAGTGAATGCTGGGGTTGGGGAACTCATGTGTCTGAGGGTCACTGTAAGCTTGTGGGCTTGTTGCTTTTTAAAATAGTGACCCAGCTTCAGAATTGGCATTACCACTTATAGTAGTGTATTAATCACTTTTCTAGTGCTGTGGCAAACTACCCAAGGCCACATATGAACTAGAGTCATTCTATTTGCAATTTAACAAGCCAAAAGTCCAAGTCTGAGTGGAAATCCTGCTTGGCTTCTGGTAAAGGGTCTTGTAACAGATAATATCATGGTGGGACATCATATGTGAGAGAGTGTGAGAGAGAAGCTTCACAGATGAGAGAGAGAGAGAGAGAGAGAGAGAGAGAGAGAGAGAGAGAGAGAGAGAATCTCAGGAGGGAGAGTGGAGTGAAGAAACAAAAGTGACTGGTACTCCTTTCCTAAACACCTTTCTCTTGGAAATCCTAGGGTCCCTGGAGAACTATTCTGAACCTTCTGTGGTGATGTCTCCACGGGAATCAGCTACCTTGTACTAGGCTCTGCTTCTCACAGTTTCCACCACTTCCAGCATTGCCACAGTGAAATTCAAGCTTCCAGGACTTGAATCTTTGGCAGATAGACTCGGAATATATTAACAGTGATGTAAATGTTACATTTAAACATTTAAGTGTGTCCCATTCTGCAGGACTCAGTTATTAGTGAGACACTCGAGGGGAGACCCCAGACCTGAAATATAATGGGCACGAGAGAAAAGAGCGAGACCAAGCGAGGTTGTCAAGGTCTGTTTTAATGAAATAAAAGCGGTTACATTTATACTTTGCAGAAAGGCAGGAAGTGAGGAGGGGGAGTGGGGCAGAGGGGAGCAGGCAAGGGTGATCTGGCAGGGCTTGCAAAACGTGTTTAAGATAAGCTTGGAATGTCCTGTGGGCTGAAACATCCTTTGGCTTATCTTCAGCAAACGTTAGCATAGCCCTAAGATCGGATCCCGTGCTGAGCCAGCAGGGCTTGTCTGGGCCTGTCCAGGTGGGACTGTGTCTTGGTCTCCAACAAAGTGAAATAGTAATCTTGTTGATTTAAAGATAAAAATCAAATGAATAATTACAGAATGTGAAGATTTAACTATCTGCTGTCTGGCTTCACTATGGTTTTGTGTGTTCTTTCACAATCAAGGCTTTTGTCTGCTACTCAGGACTGGATGCAACATGTCATGAGGAGTCTGGACAATAAAGAATCTGATGATGCTGTTTTCTCCATCCTGCTGCTACACTTTCATGAATATCACTTGAGATGCATGAAGTCTTCTACAATGCCCATTCCACTTTTTGTTTGATATTGGACTTGAAGTTATCTAAAGTCCTTAAGTGTTTTTCATAAGAACTGATGCCAAGTTGAGTTTTCTTCTTAAAACTCTAGTACAATTGATTTTTAACAACCAGGATATAAAATGTCAAATTTAAATTTTGTTATTTTACTTACTGATGATCCAGCCTATTCAGCTATTTTTGGATTTTTATTCTCTCTTTTTATTTATCATTTATTTTCCTAGTGCTATATTGAAAATGTTAAGATGCCTACTATGTTTTCACCCAAGTAATTGATTTTTAAAAAGATAAACCAGTGGGCTGGAGAGATGGCCTAGCAGTTAAGAGCGCCGACTGCTCTTGCAGAGGACCCAGGCATTTGATCCCCAGCACACCCATGGGTGGCGGTGAGAACCGTCTGAAGCTCCAATTCCAGGAGAAACTCCAGTTCCAGGGGAATCAGAGACCCTCTTCTGACCTCCGCGGCATTGCACGACACAGGTGCACAAACTTGCATGACAGAATTATACCATACGGATTAGGATAAATTAAAAAAAAATTTATTGAAAAAAAAAGATAAACCAGAGAACACCAAAGGTTTAAAATTTCTGTATCTCATTAGCCTCTTTGGCTCACATCCAACCTTTCATTGAGGTGAAAATCCTTCAGGTACAAATATGTCCTAAGTAAACAAGACGGGGCTAAAGGAAGTAAGGTAGGTGCGGCCAGGGTTGTTTCGAAACTTTTCTGATTGGCTCTAGCTATTTGACCTTTAAGATGATTGGCTGTTCCCTTGTGGTCTTTGCCTTTATAAGCTGCTGTAGTGCTTGCAATAAATGAGATCGGCTGTGACTGACTCCCCTTCTGGCTGAGTGTCTCCGCGACTGCTTCTAACAGGCTGCTTCCTGCAGCCAACCTAAGTGGTAACTCCAACTTAAGCTCTTAGCCTGGACCCATGAGACACGTGTTCCGCTCTTGGCCACAGAATTTCACAACACCAGCTATCCAGGTTGATGGTCCCATAAAGGGAACCTCTTTCCAACCACACTGGCCACCCGAATGAAACTCAGGCCTACCTTAGCCTATATGCATGAAATAATTAACAAAAATATCGGCTGGGAACTCCGTGATGATGTTAATTGGAATCCGATTTGCTGGCTGCCACAGCTTGCTTTTATAAACCAAATGACGTTAGTTCCCAGGACCAATCATGAGCCCCCCAGCTCTGAGTCACTGCACACCTTGCTCCACCCAGTACCAAGCACCTAGGTCAAGGTGCTTGCTCCTCCCTGGGATGGAGCTAGACTCTTGGCCATGCGGTACTGGTTGGAAATCCAGCCCGCAATTCAAGCTGGATTTCCCACAATTAAGGAGAGTGCTAAGTATCTGACCTTCAAACTTGCTTTTATTTATTTATTTATTTATTTATTTATTTATTTATTTATTTATTTTTATTTTGTATGTGTATGAATGTACTGTCTGCATGCGGGTCTGTGCAACTGTGTCGCGATATGCCTCGGAGGTCAGAAGAGGGTGTCAGATTCCCCTGAAACTGGAGTTAAAGACTGTTCTCAGGCACCATGTGGGTGCTGGGGGATGGAACCTGGGTCCTCTACAAGAGCAGTCGGTGTTCCCAACCACTAGGCCACCTCTTCAGCCCTAAACTTGCTTCTTATTCACTTATTCACAAATATTTGCTGAACATCACCATGTGCTCAAATTAGGCTAGAGCCTCAAGACTCAAAGAGTGGAGCATGATCCCTTCATTTATTCATTAGTGAGGGTTTTCTCTCCAGAAACAAGCAAGAAAAGGAAACAAATACAGATCAGAAAGGCAGAACTAAAACTGTCCCTGTTTGCAGATAATAGGACCATCTTTACAGAAAAGCCAAGGATTTGGGGACAAAAAGATGATCTTTAGTTTGAAAGAAAATATTTCCAAACAAGTTTAACACAGTTTTAGAATAGAATAAAATGGGGAAAAGCCCTCACATAAAAACCTATTTAAAATAGTTGAGGTAAAGACAGATAAGTATATAAAAATGGGGCCTGTACATAATGTCATATGGTTGATGGGAGTGTAAAATGTGCATCAACTATGGAAAACAGAATGGAACATACTCAAAAATTAAAAATAGGGCTATCATACTATCCAACAACCCACTTGGATATTTATGGAAAAGGACTGAAGAAAGGATTTCAAAGAGACTAGAAATTGTATAATCAATGCAGCTCTATTCATCATAGACAAGTTGATTAGCTGATAGTTGAAGTTAGATAGATAGAGAGAGAGAGAGAGAGAGAGAGAGAGAGAGAGAGAGAAGAAAATGCTTCCAAACTGAAAGAGTTTACATACTGGAGAAGCATCGAGGAGGCTAGTGTGGTTGAAGTGTACTAAGAAAGCAGGAGAATCCTTTTGAATAACTTAAGTAATATTGGTTGTAGGTCCTCTTTAAAGGTCGGATAGAATTTTGCTGTAAATCCATTTTGACCTGGGCTTTTTAAGTTGGGAGATTTTGTATTACTGTTTCAATTTCCTGAAATATTATGGGTCTGTTTAAGCTGTTGACCTCTTCTTGGTTAAGCTTTGGTGAGTCACATGATTTTAGATATTCATGCTTTTTTTTTCGGTTTTCAAAATTTAATAGAGTATAGATTTTTAGAGTAGTTCCATATGATGTTCTGGATCTTTTTGTTATATGTTGTAATGTTTCTCCTTTCATCTTTAATTTTGTTGATTTGGAGTTGCTCTTTATTTATTTTGATTAGATATTACAAATTCAACCCAAAACACTGAAGGCAGGATGATTTAACTGATTGTCATTTTGTAATTGCATTTTCATTGTGTAAATTTTAAAATTACATTTGTTTATTTTATTTTGTTTTATTTTTCCTAATATGTTTCACCACCATATAGTAAAATCAAATAAGTGCAATCCTATACATATTTAAAATCATAATCAGATCTGTACAACAGATAAATAGATGTATACTTCTAACAGTTAGCTTATAAAAATTATTCTTCAAAGCCACCAGTTTACTTAAAATTCTACTATAATCACACACTCCCTGCACAGATTTATATTGATAAATAGTTTTTAAAAAATAGGAGGGGATAATAGGAAATACCAAAATGGCTATGAAGAACTTTTCAAACATTGGAAATAATACATAAAACTTCATTAGTAGGGAGCAAATATAAGAATGTATAGTGGTGGCGCATGCCTTTAATCTTAGCACTTGGGAAGCAGAGGCAGGCGAATCTCGTTGATGTCCAAGGCCAGCCTGGTCTACAGAGTTGGTTCCAGGACAGTCTGGGGCTACCGGGAGGCCTCTGTCTCCAAAAAGACCAAAAAAAAAAAAAAAAAAAAAAAAAAAAAAAAAAAAGAATGGATCCACAGGGCAGCTGGATTATACTGGTAGATCTTAGGGAAGAGAAATAGGTGAATGTTTACATGGGAAGGAAAATTTGGCCTTTTTATAAAAAGAAGCAATGACAACACCCACAATAACAAAATCCTGTCATGGACCTTTAGATCAAGTCTTTGAGAGACAATATGCACAAAAATTTATGCTCACACACCTGAAAACCACAGTTAGGACAAAAAAAATCACCTGGGGAAACATATGTGGGAGCATGAACACATAAACTAGAGGCATACTGCTCATCCTTCTATGTCATTGCACATTTGATAAGAAATAATACTGCAGGCTGGAGAGATGGCTCAGTGGTTGAGTGTCAACTGCTCTTGCAGAGGACCTGGGTTCAATTCCCACCACCCGTATGGTGGCTATGAACCATCTTTAAGCCAGGCATGGTGGTGCACACCTTTAATCCTAGCACTTGGGAGGCAGAGGCAGGCAGATCTCTGTGAGTTCAAGGCCAGCCTGGATTACAGAGTGAGTTCTAGGCCAGCTGGGGCTATAGGGAGACCCTGTCTAAAACAAAAACAAAAACAAAACAAAACAAAACAAAAAAAAACAAAGACCAAACAACAACAACAACAACAAAAGAAACAATACTGCAAGTCATTCTTGAGTAGAAAAGTTTTCAGTGAAGTAGGAAGTTCCATAACTAATACAGAGGCCGTCAGGATTATTATCTCAAATTTAGGGAATACTAAAACACTCAGTGATGCTAATTAAATTATCTATAATTTCTACTGCAAAGTTGGTCATTTCCCTGCCTTCATATATTAACTTAAAGTCATTTATAAATGGAAACAAAGGTCCAGTAGAAAAGGCTTTTCCACACGCAATTCTATAAGATGCATCCTGATTCTTTTTTTCTAAGTATTTCACATTGGATGTGTACAATGCCGATATATACAACTGCACATGTTCACCAAACTTCACTAAACTGTGTCCTTGCCAAATGTTTATATTTATACTGCCATTTATATCTCCAGATAGATGCTCTTCTCCTCTGGACAACACAAAGTAGGGCTGCAGAGTATGTGAGGATTTCAGAGCCTAGTGTCTTGATTTATCTTGAATGGATGATAAGATGAGCGCTCTACAAAAGAATGCAGCTATACAAGCCAAACTTTCAAAGAGAGACGAGCTATCTTTAGGAATAATAATCTGTGCAAGGTCATTAGTGATCTGAGAAATTTCATGGGCTACACAAAGATGAAAGTGCTGACTATGATGTTGAGTGTAGGGTTTCAGGGATGAGTACCAAGATACCACTTGTATCTGCTGCCAGACATACGAGATAATGACAGATAAGCAGCTCTAGAGAAATTTTCCCAAACCAAGCAAAAAATGAGCTGTAAACAGAATGGGCATATCCAGGGATGTTCTTTATTAGGATGAAGGCTAAAATCTGAACCATAGAAACAGACAGGTGGAGCTCATTACTCCTGGCTTTGTTTTTACAACTGCTAGCCCAGAGGGAATAGGTCAAGAAAGAAACTACTGAAATAAACAACAGAAAGTTTGAAATTTTGTTTGAATACAGAGGTTCACCCTTTCCTTCAGAAAGTACTTGACATTTCTGCAAAGCCAGATAAATGAAAGCAAACAGCATTCCATGGAAGATTATATTGTGGTCTAACCTCCATCTGAACCACCATTCATATATATTTCCTTCCAGCTCAAAACACTTGGCAAAGAGAAAAGATCTTCTCCTATGCACCCTGAGAATATGCAGAAAACCACATGCATAACAGCAAAAAGGCTAGTTTAAATAGTGAGCCAAAATGCCAGAAACAATTTCTATTTCCTTTTTTGGGAGTTTGTGGCCACAATGCTAAAGTAACATATGTGGCCATGAACCACATGATGACCAAGGGGATAAAGTCATAGAATTGATAAGGCCGATCCTTTACTATACATAATACCACAACCAGAAAATTCAGACGAAATAAGACACAACAAACTCTGTGGATTCCAAAGTCTCCTTTGATCTAAAAGTATGAGAAATGCCCATATTTGGCCTGAAACAGATACGCAGCAACCAATACCTGAATGTGCATATACATGGGCAAGAATGTACCTGCTCCAGAGATGTGATAAATCAAAATCACAAGTTGCATCCAGCCTTTCCATTCATCTGTTTATTCTCTATTTAATACTTTAGTCTCTTTAGTATTTTCATTGTAAAATACTCCCCAAACCAAGATGTAGATAATTGGAATAAAGAATGAAGAATGTGTATAAAATTTGTTTTCCTTCATAAAGAGATTTGCATGGTCACACATATAGAAATAAGCCATAATCAGGCCAAGTTTGCAGAAAGACTGTAAAAGTATTTCTAATGATGACACAGGAGTACTGATAATATTTTTCTTTTCCTCTCCACTTTCCAAATCAGCACATGGTTTATTCTTCCAATGAGCATTACGATGAATTATAATAGAAAATTAAATATCCAATGATAGAGTGAAAAAACAAGCAGCTAGTTTTTGTATAAAGGTAATAGGAGGCTGAGGTTGACAACTCTGGCTTCATCTACTGGCTTCAAAATCTTATTGCAATACACGTCCATAAGAATCATTGCACTAGTTTCTCTGCTTGATTCAGGAAGATGTAAGCCATCTAAAGATTCCATGATGGTTTCTTGATCAATTAATTTGGAATCAGTGAACAGCTTAACATTTGACTTGGAATTTCTGGTGCTGCTGTTCAGAGTGCTGACTGCAGCTTCATTGTAGGCATCTATCTTTTCATTAGTGATTATCTTCCTATTTTCACTTAATAAATCTTCATAAACTGGATCTTGTAAGACCCAATAATCATCACTAGTCTTTGCCAGTTTTTCTAGAAGTGGCGCTGTGGAGGTAATGTTCATTTTATATTGAGAGAAGTGCTTCACTGCTACCATTGTGGATCTTGATGGACCATGTGGCAGCGCCTGCTACAATCACCATGGGGCTTTGCCACGGAGTCCTCAGTCCGCAGTTTGGTACAGTTTCATAGAACCATTAACTTCCGGATGTCATAGAAAATCCACTTTAACTGATGCAATCTTGACTTCAAAGTGAATGTTTTCATGCTTATTTAATTCATCTTTGAACTGGGGACTGATTATTTTTACAAAAGAATAAAATAGTTGATGGATTCTGGAACCTCCAATAAATGCAACATGTTTATCTACAAGGTAGCGGTGGGCCACCAGCGCCAGCACCTTGGCCCTCCTCACGCTGAAGTACTGGTTGATCTCCCGCTTGCCCCGGTTGTAGGCCAGAGCTGCCATCTTGGTTCCTCCAGGACAACAGTGCACCAAGGAGCCGGGAAGGGGCGCAGAGCAGGGGCAACACTGGGGGTCCGGCGCAGTAGCCAGCTGAGGAGCCACAGCCAATTCCCTCGCCTTCTGCCCTTGCCACCCTTCAGGGTGCCCGAGGCCTCCCCTGGGTCCTCGTTGGCCTCCCCCAGCCCCACCACTCTACATTTGTTTATTTTTGTGTGTTATGTGTGTGTTCACGTGCACATGTGTCACAGAATATGCAGAAGTCAGAACACAGCATGTGGGAATAAGTTCTTTTACCATGTGGGTCATGGGGAGGGGAGATGTGGAGGGGTGAAACTCAGGTCCTCAGGATCGGTGACAGAGGCTTTTAACCATGGAGCCATCTTGTGTCCTCATTGTGTAGGAATTTCTATGTGACTTCTTGGCTGGGCTCATCATTCCTTCTGCTTCTCTTTTTGTCTTGGATGCCATGTTCTTGCTTAATTCTACCTCCAAGGATAGGTTATCAAAGTTTTACTTCATTCAAAATTCATTTTCAGGGGATGGAGAGATGGCTCAGCAATTAAGAGGACCGACTGCTCTTTGCAGAGGACCCAGGTTCCATCCCGAGCACCCACATGGCGGCTAAGAACCGTCTGTAACTCCACTCCAGTTCCAGGGGAATCCGATGCCCTCTTCTGACCTCCACGGCATTGCATGACACGGGTGCACAAACCTACAAGCAGACAGTACATTCATACACATAAAAAATAAAAACAAAAAAATTTCAAACCAATGAAAAAGTCTGATGGCTTAACTTTAGACAAACTAGTACATATTATCTTTCAACATGCCCAGTGAAGTATTGTCCTATGGCAAATTAGAGTCTCTGTTTTTTACTTGGAAAGATTATAGCTGTTTTCTGTGAATGATATATTTGGGTCTCTTCAGGACACAGTATATTCTGGGATATTCATTTAAATTTACACAAGAGTTTACTGTTTTCTTATGTCTTTGTTTATACGGGGTAAATTCCACCAGAAATTCTATGTAATATCAACACACACTAAAGTTAAGCTTAGCTATAAGACCATACGTTTGTAAGTAATTAGCATTCAAGTAGATTTTAGATTGACAGGAAGCAGAACTCCAACAAAGAAACTTGAGTAAAGATTTCAATGTATGTATGAAATAAAAGAGGCAGGCAAGTGCTTTGAACAGGCATTGTGAAGAATCATGATTCCAAACTAGATGCATGATCCAGTGACCATGGAGATAGCTTACTGTTGCTGAATGGTGTCATGCACACTGACGGTGGCCAGGGAAGAGGAGGGCATTGAACACTTTCCTGTCATCACAAGTGGCTAAAGAGGCTTTTCACTTTGTGATGACATCAGCAGAATTCACTGTGAGTAATGGGCAGAGAACTTTCTGGAGTGTAATGAATGGGGTTGCCTGTTAACAAGGTCTGAGTCCTTGAAAAGAGCTGAAAAGATGGTATAAGTGATGGAATGTTACACTTTAAAAATCAGCCTCCCTGTTATAGTCTCTATACATCAGTAGCTTACTATGTACTTCAAAATACTTTCTATGCTTCAAAGCTACTCTTTTTTTTTATTTTATTTATTTCTGTATGTGTGAATGTATTGTCTGCGTGCAAGTTTGTGCACCCGTGTCGTGCAATCTTTAGGATTATTTGGATAATGAGAATATGGAAAAAGATACAAAGGAATTTTATTCATCCATAGAAAAAACTGAAAGTGTGGTCTGGTGAGATGGCACATTTGGTAAAATAATAGCTGCCAAGCCCGGCAACCTCTGCTGGATACTGAAACCCACATAGGGGAAGGAGAGAACTGATGCCTGAAAGTTGTCCTTTGACCTCCACAAGAATGTGGTGGCAGCCCCCCAGTAAGAAAATAAATAAGTGTAATGAAAAATAATGTAAAAAAGAAAAGAAAAATAAAATTATGAAATTTGCAAGAAAAGATACCAATCTAGGAATGAGTGTATTAAGTGAGATAACTTAGACTCAGAAAGATAAGAACCACATGGATCCTAGCCTTTAATTTATATATGTGTATATATGTGGGTTTGAGTGTAGGTCTAGGCATAAAACTAGTAAGAGGACCACAGAAGGGGAAAAGGAGGTCTTAAGGAGGTACAAGGGAGAGCATAATAAAGTACATATGACATGAAAGTGGAAAGGAATGGACTAGTACAAAGAAGGTAGAGGGATGGGGAGAGGATGGGGTGGGAGGATCAACCAAAACAAAGTATGTATGCAATGCCACAGTGAAGCCTGTTACCTTGTATGCTAATTTAAAAAGTTGTACAGGGATTAGATAAACTGAATGAAATGAAATCAGACCAAATACTCCAAAAGTGAGGAAAACTGAGGAGGACAGCGTGGCAGGGCTGCTCTTTGGAATTAGATATTCTAGGGAAGAATTCTAGGTTGCCATTTAACTTGATATGAAGTCCTGGGGAAATGGCTTTGTGTTTAAAGTCTCTTGTCAATAATATAAAGTTTCTAGAGGTCTACACCTCATGGAGTTTGAAGAAGAATACGTAAGAGAGGGCATGCCAAGTGCCCTCATGTTATCTCACCCAATAAATAAACGTTGCTTAGATTAACAAATTCCATTCATTGGCCAACTGACAAATGTCTTCCCAACTTCAGAAAATAAAAAAAGAAAGGAATCCTGGAGGTTAATGGACATTGATAGAAAAATATTTATTTTAGACAAAATAACTGATTTTTTGTTTTAATTAATTAACTAATTTGTGTGTGTTTGTATGTGTATGTGTGTGGCTGCCTGCATGGTGCATGTGAGGAGGCTAGAGAACAATTTCCACCATGTGAATTCCGAAGATCAAACTCAGGTCATCAGGCTTAACAGCAAGTACCTCTATCTGCTGAGCCATCTTATCAGTTCATAACTAATATGTAAAATGTGGGAATTCATCTGGTGACTTAAAATTTTTGGTTTCAAATATTTATATAGGGACAAGTCGGACTTTTCTGGGGAGAGGGGATTTCTGTTTTCTTTTTTTTTTTTAACATTTTTTTTATTGATGCTTTGTGCATTTCATACATCATTTTCTGATTCAGTTCAGGCATATTTCCCTTTCCCTTCCCCCCCACCCCCACCCCATCCCAGACCATGTACTCTGCCATATCTGTCCTGCATCTTTCAGGTTTTTTTTTTTTTCCATTTTTTAGCTATAAGTGATAATCCATGAGTACAAGTATCCATCATGTAAAACCAATTTGCAGGCTGTTGTGTCCAAACCCCCACAGCCCCACCTTCCAGCGGGGGGTGAGGGGTGGTATGTTCAATCAAGTTGATCAAATCTGCGGAAGAGAGGGCGTGGTAGAATGTAAGGGCTGCGATTGGGGTGAATGGTGAAACTAGAGCAATGTAGTCTGGACACTCATTTGATTTCTGTTTTCTTTAGGGAAGTTTTTTATTTTTCTCATTCTTAATGTTTTATGGTATACATGTTAAAACATTCTGATACAAGATATCTTTCAAAATGAAGCCAAAACTAAAACTTAACAATAAATATTTCACATAAAATAGAGAGAGCTAGAAAGAATCTGTCTCTTGGAGCTATATGTGTCCAAAGGTGACAGATCCAGGCTTGAAGATGAAAGCCCATTAGCTGACTGGGTGCAGTCCAGGGCAGAGGGATCACCGTGTTTCTGTCTCTCTGTCTCTGTCTCTGTTTCTCTGATGTAGGCTCTAATTGCTCTCTTGGCTGGCTTGGGCTTCAAAGCAGCAGGTTTGTTTTCTGGTATATTCTTTTCAGCTCCCTGACATAAAACCTTCTGTCAGGGTAATATGCCCTTTCACCTATGCAGCCAGCTAGACATGGAAGGATAGGTGCTCAGGAACTGATGCAGATATTCACATAAAAAGACTTTTCTTTGAATTCCACTGTGGGTGCAGCATTCTCCGGAGCTATATTTATTTTGAAGCTGTCATTTCTTCTACTGTTGAAGTATAGATTTTAGGACACAAAGTGTTTAGCTTTCCTCCTACCACTAGGATTGATTTTCTCGTACCTCACATCCTACATGATCAGCAACTGTCTGATGATCTCAAACCATGGGAGCTTTGCCTCTTGCATTGTTAGATTCATTAGTTCATTGGCAACTTTGTTCAGCATGTCACATAGTATTTTTTAATTAAAATACATCATATCATAGATCATTTCATTTCTTTTTATGATTTTAAAATATTTATTTTTGTAATTTCACACATGTATGCAATATATTTTGGTCATATCTCCCCCATTACTTTGCTCCAACTTCTCCCCAAGCTTTGTCCCCATGTTTCCTTCCCAACGTCATGTCTTCTTGTTTTATCTGAGACAGGGTCTCACTATATAGCTCTGGCTGACCTGGAACTCACTGAGATCCACCCATCTCTGCCTCTGGAGTGCTGGGATTAAAGGCTATACCACGATACCTGGCCAGGTCTCCTTTCTTTAACCCATGAGTTCACATAGTGCTTCTGGTATTTTCACGGATGCAGTGCCATCTACTTGAGTATGAGCAACTTACCAGGTCTACAGCGATTCCCACTCCCAGTAGCTATCAGCTGCCAACAGTTCCCCAGCTAGGAGTGGGTCTTCCTGAGGCTCTGCCTTATACATCCTGGAATTTTTATTTTTGTAACTTTTTTTTTTGGGTCTTTTTCAGATGGTCTCCCTTTAGTCCCAGCTGACCTGGAGCTCGATATGTAGACTAGGCTGGCCTTGAACTCACAGATATCCGCCTGCCTCCCAAGTGCTGGGATTAAAGGCATGTGCCACCATGCCAGGCTCTATTTTTGTAACTTTTTAAATTGAATTTTGTGTATTTAATATAGAACATCTCAGTCATCTTTACATCCCCTTCCCCACTGCACCTTTCCATAGCCTCCCCACCACTGGAGTTTATGTATTCTGTCATTCGTGTAAGGCCAATCATGTTAAGTTATTGTCCCTAGACATCCATCAGTGCAAGTTCATCCATTGGGTTCTAGTTAGCCTATATAGAGTCCCTCCCATTAAGAAGACCAGCTCTTCCTCACTTAGCAGTAATCAACTGCAAATAGTTCTTTGACTAAGTTTGAGGCCTGCTGTCTTTTTACAGTTCTGTGGTAGGTTTTTGTCTGCTTGAGTTTGTATGGGTCTTGTGCAGGCTGCCCCATATCTCCACTCCTTTTCACTATAGTGCTTGAAACTCTTGCTAGAGCAATAAGACAAGAAAAGGAAATTAAAGGAATTCTAATTGGAAAAAAGAGGTCAAACTATCCCTTTTTGCAGATGCCATGATATACCTAAGAGACTCCATAAATCCCACCAGAAAACTCCTAGAAATGATTAACAGTTTCAGTAAAGTGGCAGATTACAAAATTAACCTAGAAAAATCAGTAGCCTTTCTTTACACCAACAACAAGCAATAGGAGAAGGAATACAGGGAGACCTCCCCATTCACAATAGCCTAAAGAACTATCTTAGAACAAACCTGGCCAAAGATACTAATGATCTCTCCAATTAAAATATTAAATCCTTAAAGAAGGAGACTGACAAAGACACCAGAAGATGGAAGAAACTCCCATGCTAATGGATTGGAAGAATTAAAATAGAATGACCATCCTACTGAAAGTGATATACAGATTCAGTGCAATCTCAGTTAAAAGTCCCATGACTTTCTTCATAGATTTAGAAAAATAATCCTAAAATTCATATGAGTTCTAAGAAAAACAAAAGACCCTGGATAGCCAAAGCAACTTTGAGCAAAAGGGACTGTTACTATACCAGACTTCAAAGCATATTATAGGGCTATAGATATAAAAACAGCCTGGTCCTGGCACTAAAACAGACCTGTGGATCAATGAAACATAATTGAAGACCTAAACTTGAGCACATGCAATTTCAGCCGCCTCATATTTGACAAAGGGGCTAGAGGACTCAATGGAGGAAAGACAGCATCTTCAGCAAATCATGCTGGGAAAATTGGATCACCACTTGTAGAAGAATAAAATTAAACCCTTATCTTCACTCTATACAAAAATCAACTCCAAATGATTAAAATGATTAAAGACCTCAATGTGAAACCTGAAACTCTGTAAATGATATAAGCAAACATTGGCAGTAACTTATAGCCATTTTTTTTTTTTTTTTTTTTTTTTTTTGTCTTTTTTTGAGACAGGGTCTCCCGGTAAGGTTCAGCGGTCCCGGAACTGCTTGAAGACCAGGCGTATCTTGAATTCACAGAGATCCACCTGCCTCTCTCTGCCTCCCAAGTGTTAGAAATTAAAGGCGTGAGCCACCAAATACCCACACCTATAGCCCATTTTTAAATTATGTTAGCTCCTGTCAAAGATGACATAAGAGGAGGTCTTTTTCTACGTGTTGTATGGCTTCAAATTTTGTTCTTAAGTGGCTTAAAATTTTCATTATGGAGGTTTTCAATGCCCTTTGTTAAGCTATTCATATGTATTTTTTAAGGCAGTATGAGATTTTTTTAAAACAGGATTTCCTTCTCAGCAGTTTCCTTAATGGCACATAGAAATGATACTGACTTCTGTCTGATAATTTGCATCTGCTACTTTGTTGAAGCTATTTGTCAGAGGGAAATCTCCCAAATTCATTTTTTTAATTGATTCATTGTGGTCTTTTAGGTATAGAGTTAGACCATCAGCAAATAGGGATGCTTTGACTTCTTCCTTTCCTGTTATTATTTTTTTTAAATTTCTTCTGATTTCCTACTGCTGTAGCTAAGACATTGAAAACTATATTGAGTTAGAGCAGTGAGAGTGGGCACACTATCTTGTTCCAGAGTTTAAAGGATATGCTTTCAGTTTTCTCCATTTAGTATTATGCTACATACAGGTTTGCCATATATAACTTTATTGTGCTGAGATATCTTTCTTCCATTACTAGTGTCTTCGGAGAGTTTATCATGAAGTGATGCTGAGTATTGTCAAAAGCCTATTGGAATAATTATTTGATTTCTGCCTTTAAGACAATTCGTGGGTTATAATACATTTATTAATTTGTATTTGTGGAATCAACTTTATGTCTTTGGAATGAAACCAAAGTTTGTCATGAGAGTGTTATAACATGAAATTAATGTGTTCTGCGAATATAATTTTGTAAGAATTTATTTTCATTTTAATGATTTTTGTATTGAGTTTGTGTGTAGTTCATTTCATATACTGATTTCTGTTTTTTATTTTTTTTTTTTTTTTTTGGTCTTTTTGAGACAGGGTCTCCCTGTAGCTCCTGCTGTGCTGGAACTCACTATGTAGACCAGGCTGGCCTTGAACTCGCAAAGATCCGCTTGTCTCTGCTTCCCAAATGCTAGGATTAAAGGCGTGCGCCACTACGCTCGGCTCATATACTACTTCTTAATCAACTTTAGACTCCCTCTCCCCTCTTCTCCCACTATAGATTCCCCACTAGATTTCAGATATTCTGTATTATACATGAAGTCCTATCCAGTCAAGAATTTCTAACCAGATGTCCCTTGGTACTGCAGACTTCATGTCCCTGATTATTATTAAACCTCACTTAAACACTGCTCAGGGACCATTGTGGAAGAGGGGGTGGAGTATGATATTGATTATTGCTTGCCACCTAATGTTTTGGACTTTGCTTTACTATTTTTGTAACCTTGGGGTATATTGTTAGGTCATTTATTTGAGATATCACTGATCTTGTTAATGTAAATTCTCACAGGTGTAAAATTTCATCTTATAGCTGCCTTATCTATATACCAAAGTCCCTCAATTATGATTTTTAAGAGCTTATCAAGTATAATTTTTATTCCTCAAACGCTTTTGGATGAGGATCCATTCCTTGGAGTCTGGTCAACCTACCAGGAGTAAGACCTTAAAGAAAACTCAGCTGCCAGTAGTGCTTCGGCTGGAACAGGGTTCTTGCCTAACTCTCCTGTTCATGCTGGGGTTTTGTCTGGCTTGAACTTATTCAGTTATTTTTCATACTTTTACAAGTAGTGTGGGTTATTATGTACATTTGTCCTCTTGTATCTGGAAAACATGGCTCTCTTGTGTTCATTCACCACTTCTGGCTCTTATGATCTTTCTACCCCACTTCTGCAGTGATCCCTGAGCCTTGAGAGAAGAGAATGTGATATACGTGTCCTATTTAGGGCTGAGTAATCCCAAGACTATTATTCTATGTATGTTGAGCAGCTGTAGGTCTTTGTGTTAATCACTTTCTGCTTCAAGAATAGCTGCTCTGATGATGCACTGATCTATGGGCATAAGAATAAGTCATTATGAGTCATGTCCATTTAGCACAATAATTGTAGTAGGTTCTCCATTACTACCTGTGCTTTGTCTAGCCACAAGTTCTTGGTTCTGAGAACAGTTATAGGTATGGGCTTCATCTTGTGAAGGCAGTCTTAAATGCAACCAGAAAGTGATTGATTACCTCTATAACATTCATGCCACTGTTGCATCAGTCCTATCCTGTCCTGTCTTGTCCTGTCCTGTCCTGGGTCTTTCTGGTCCCAACTTTCCTGCAAGTCACTATGTAGGCCAGGATGGCTTCATCCTTGAAGAGATTCATCTGCCTCTGCCTACCAAGGCTGGGATTAAAGGTGTCACTTATTCTTTGCTCTCAACTTTTCAGGTGTAATATCATCACCTTGAATTTCTGAAGCTCTTGTCTTTCCTTGGAACAGAGTCTAATTTTTCTTATTCCAACTCTTTTTTCACCAGTTCACATAGAGACAGCTTAGAGTCTGCCATGATTCTGAGAAGTCTCAGCTCCATTTATTTAAATTTATTTCTATATAACATTCTTATTTATCTTTGAAACCTATATGTATGAAATATATCTTGATCATACATATCCCCAACCTCATGCCTCCAAATCCTTTCAGGTCTTTCCAACTTAGAGTCCAATATTTTTTATAACCCATGGAATACAATTAGTGCTGCCCATTTGCACATGAGTGTGAAGTGACCCACAGGGTCACAGCAATCTAATTATGGTCACTCCTTCCAAATGGAAGTGACTCTCCTCTCTCAGGAAACATAAAACTGCCAATAGCCTCAGCTAAGGCTAGGGTCTTGAAATTTCTTCCCCTCTGTACTGGAATTTTTTGTGTGCTTTTACTGATGTTTTGTGTATTTTGTTTTGTGTATTTCAGACATCATTATTCCTTTTTTCATGTCTGTCTGAATTTTTTAATATATATTTTGTACAAGATTATCAAATCTAGACC
>VZQC01006792.1:496351-517450 GCA_009823505.1 Rhizomys pruinosus
GCCATGCACAATAAATACTTACAACTAGGTAATTGACACTAGCACCCACAGATGAGGGATACCATTCATCATTTGTTTTTCTGGGACTGCGTTACTTCACTCAGCATGATGTCTTCTAGCTCCAGCCATTTTCCTGCAAATCTCATGATGTCATCTTTCTTTACTGCTGCATAGAACTCCATTGTATAGATGTACCACATTTTCTCTATCCACTCATCAGTTGAGGGGCATTTGGGTTGGTTCCAGCTCCTTGCTATTGTGAAAGAGCTGAAATAAACATGGCCGTGCATGTATCTCTGCGGTGGGGTGAGTCTTGAGGGTACATGCCTAGGAGTGGTATGGCTGGATCAGGTGGCAAGTTCATTCCAAGTCTTCCAAGGGTTCTCCACACTTCTTTCCATAGTGGCTGTACCAGTTTACATTCCCACCAGCAGTGGATGAGTGTTCCCCTTTGCCCACAACTTCTCCAGCACTTGGTATCATTTGTTTTCTTGATCCTAGCCAGTCTTATTGGAGTAAGATGATATCTTACTTAAAGTGGTTTTGATTTGCATTTCCTTAATGATTAGTGATGTTGAACACTTCTTTTTTTATTTTTGTATGTGTATGAGTGTACTGTCTGCATGTAGGTTTGTGCACCCATGTCGTGCAATGCCGCAGAGGTCAGAAGAGGGTCTTGGATTCCCCTGGAACTGGAGTTCTCCTGGAATTTACTCCACGTTCTTCTTGCTTTCATAGTTTGCATTGAGAAATAGGTTTTCCCTTATGGGTCACTTGTTTTTCTCTTGTGGCTTTAAGGATTTTGTCTTCATTTTGGGTGTCTAGCATTTTAACTATGATGTGGCATGGAGAGTTTCTTTTCTGATCTTGTCTGTTTGGAGTTCTATGTACTTCTTGTATTTGTATTGGTTTGTCTTTTTTTAGTTTGAGGAAATTTTCATCTATTATTCTGTTGAAGATCTGATCAATACCATTCTCTTGGGATTCTTCTCCTTCCTCTATTCCTATAATGTGGAGGTTTGATATTTCATAGTGTCCCACAATTCCTGGTTGTTCAACTTTTGTGTATTTTCAAATTTTTCATAATCTGTACTTGATGTTTTTAGTTGCTCTGTGTTATCTTCCAGATCTGATATTCTTTTCTCTGCTTCCTCCATTCTCCTTCTGAGGCTTTTTCCATTCCTTTCCTCTTGATTGGATGAGTGTTCGATTTTCCTCTTCTGATTTCTTTAGTATTTCCACTTCCTTTTGGAGCTTTTCAATCCCTTCCTGTAGCTCTTTGCTTCCCTGGTTGGTTTCCTTATCTTTTTCAACATGGGATCTTTTCACTGTTTCCACTTCTTGAGTTCTTTGCTCTCTTTTCTTAATTCTTTGATTTTCTCTTTATAATCTTGCACTTCTTTAAGTATGTTCATGACTGTGCTTCTGATATCTGTGTCCTGGGCCATCCCTAGGGGGATACCACTGTAGGAATCTTCCACAGGGTTGGTAGAGCTTGGTGTGGGATTATCCAGCACCTTTTCCATATTGTCTCTTTTTCGTGTTCCTGGCATATGGGCTTCTCCTTGCCTGTATTCCAAAGTGAGTCCCAAATGACTCTTCTCTGTGTTGAAGGCTTGCTTTGCTTGCCTCCTTCAGATGCCTTCGTAATCCCAGTTGGTGGGATGGGGGGTGCTCTTTAGCCCCCGTGCTTCAGGTGGTCTTGAGAGATCTCCCCAGACATCATTTTTCAATTCAGTTTAGGCATATTCCCTTATCCCTTCCCCCCACTCCACCCTAGATCTTGCATTCTACCATAACTGCCCTGCATCTTTTTCTGTGTTTTTGTTGTGCTTAGCAATTCACATTTTTCTCCATTAATTTTATATTACTGTAAAATATGGATACATACTCTCCACACATATACAGTAATTACAGAGTCTGAAAATAAGTGGTGCGTGGATTCTAGAGCCCCTTGAGAGATTTACATTATAACAACAGAGTTATATAAACAGAAATGTAACAGTAATTATTGTTCAGCTTGCCTTTCATCTGGGGGTATTTGGTGTTAGCATCCACAAATGAGGGAACCATTCGCTGTTTGTTTTTCTGGGACTGTGTTACTTCACTTAATATAATGGCTTCAAGCTCCATCCATTTACCTGCAAAGTTCATAATCATCTTTCTTTAACACTGAATAGTAATCCATTGTGTAGATGTACCACATTTTTGTCATCCACTCGTCAGTTGGGGCATTTGCGTTGGTTCCAGCTCTTTGCTATTGTGAAGAGAGCTGCAATAATCATGGATGTGCATGTACCTTTGTCGTAGGATGAGTCTTTGGTGTATATACCCAGGAGTGGCATGACTGGGTTAGGTGGTAGATTCATTTTGCGTATTTTAAGGGTTCTCCACACTGCTTTCCATAGAGGTTGTACAATTTTACATTCTCACCAGCAGTGGATGTGTGTTCCACTTTCTCCACCACCTCTCCAGAATCTGTTGTCTTTTGTTTTCTGGATCTTAGCTAGTAGAATCAGAGTGAGATGATATCTGAGAGTGGTTTTAATTTGCCTTTCCTTAATTATTAATGATGTTGAACACTTTTTCAGATGTTTCTCAGCCATCTTTAGTTCCTCACTCATGAAGACTCTGTTCAGCTCTTTACTCCATCTTTTGAGTAGGTCAATTGTTTTCTTACTTTGTTTTTTGAGTAGTTTATATATTCTTGACATTAACGCTCT
Source organism: Rhizomys pruinosus (assembly GCA_009823505.1). Classification (NCBI taxonomy): domain Eukaryota; kingdom Metazoa; phylum Chordata; class Mammalia; order Rodentia; family Spalacidae; genus Rhizomys; species Rhizomys pruinosus. The sequence continues at coordinate 499,075 of VZQC01006792.1, forward strand.
GTCAGATGTATCACTGGTAAAGATTTCCTCCCACTCTGTGGGTTTTCTCTTCACTTCCTTTCTTGTTTCTTTCACTGTACAGAAGCTTTTGAGTTTGATGAGGTCTCATTTGTCAGCTGTTGACCTTATTTTCTGTGCAGCTGCTATCTGATTTAAAAAAAATTTTTTTTATTAATTTTATTTATTTCTTTATGTGTATGAATGTACTGTCTGCATGCAAGTTTGTGCACCCGTGTCGTGCAATGCCGCGGAGGTCAGAAGACGGTCTCGGATTCCCCTGGAACTGGAGTTCTCCTGGAATTGGAGTTTCAGACGGTTCTCGGCCGCCATGTGGGTGCTGGGGATCGAACCCGGGTCCTCTGTAAGAGCGGTCGGCGCTCTTAACCAAAGATGGTCTCACGAGCCATGTGGCCTGCATGGAATCAAAACCCAGTCCTCTCAAGAGACTTCAGCGTCTTATTAACCACTAGGCCATCTCTCCAGCCCCGGGAGACTAGATTCTGTCTACCACTTGTAAAGCCTTTTGAGATGACCTGTATCTGTTGGCTGTGGAGTCTGTGCAGCAGGGCCAAGAAGTTGGAATATTTGCACTAATTCACTGGAAGCCACATTTTCGCCCTTGCCTCAGCCAATTAACTTTCACTAGAAAGTGTTGTTGACATGCCATATAACTTGTAGACAACTGATCTGGAGGTGTCATTTGGTGTGACAAATTACTCATCAAGGAAGGGAATCACTTACCAGAGCCACTGGGCTTGAGGTAGGTTCAAGGGTCCCTGTTTGCGTGCCAGATTTGGGTGATTTCTGGCTGGTGGTTAGTCCACACCATACTGAGGGTAAGGGTAATGGGGCAAATACCACTCTGATAGTGCCGCATAGTGAAACTCAAAGCTTTATTTCCCAGTACGTATTATATAGAGGTTTTCTAACAATCAGTGTAAAGGACAGCAATGTACAACTAATCACTCTATAGTTATGTGTATGTGTGTGTGGGGGGGGTTGTGGGTAAACTAATCACAGTGTGGGGGCAGCATGAAGTAGGTGCCAGGAAATGCTTAACTCTGCCTATACATCTGTATACTGTATAGTTGTATTTTATTGAGCTTCAGTCTGAAGCTTATCTCTGTACATTTTAAGTTCTTTGAGTGGATTGTTTCTGTGTTATTTAATTTCCTTGAATTCTTAATAATTATTTGCTTATTTCCTTAAATCCATTTTCTTGGGGTTTCCTGTAGATAGTTCTCATTGTCAAAAACCTCTATAAGACTGGCAGTGTTAGGTAAGGATATAATAATTTGGTTTTCCATAATATTTGTAGACTTTGGTTTTGATCTAGGTATGTGTATTTCTTTTCCTGTTTCTTCTCTTATGAAAGCCAAGCCCATATTTTGAGTTGAAGTTGAATTTCTATATACAATTGATGTAGTTTGGCTGTCTGATTGCTTGTGATCCAGTATAGAAAGATAATGTGTCTCATCCTCAGGTTCACTCTTGAACATTTAATTGGAGGAGATGATGCATTCAGGGAGGATAACCAAGAGGTGTATAATACTCAGGTACTCTCATACAGATGGATTGAGAAGGGGTAAGGCCCAAGGCAGGTGACAGGAATGGAATGGGCTGGTTCTTAATAGCTGGAAGAGAAGACAATTATTTTGTGTTTTTCCATATGAATTTAAGGATTTTTTTTCCAAGTCTGTGAAGAAGCTTATGGAGATTTTGATTGGGATTGCACTGAATTAGTATATTAATTTGGGCAAAATGGACATTTTTACAATATTAATTTTTCCAGTCCATGAGCATGGGAAGTCTTTCCATCTTTTGATATCATATTCAATCTCCTTTTTCAGTGGTTTAGAATTTTTGTTGTAGAAGTCTTTGGTATCTTTGTTTAGTTTTTTTCCCAGGAACTTTATTATTTTTGATGCTATCGTGAGTGGGAAGGTCTTCTTATATTCTTTCTCCACCTGTTTATGGTGTTGTAAAGAAATATTACTGATTATTGTAGGTTAATTTTACTAAAACTCTTTACTAAAATTCTAAATAATTTCTAGAAGTTTTCTGCTGGAGTTTTTAGCATCCCTTTGGTAAACTATCATATAATTTGCAAAAAGGGATATCTTAACTTCTTTTCTGATTAGTACTCCTTTAATTTCCTTCTCTTGTGTTATTGCCCTAACAAGTGTTTCAAGCACTATGTTGAAGAGGAGTAGCGATAAGGGGCAGCCTTGATGGGTTCCCACCTTTAAGGGAAATGGTTCCAATTTTTCTCTGTTTAAGATGGTGTTGGCAGTGGGTTTGCTGTACATGGCTTTGATCATATTGAGGGATATTCCTTTCAGTCCTATTCCATCTAGGACTTTAAAAATGAAGAGATGCTGGATCTTGTTAAAGGCCTTTTCTACATCAATTGAGATGAACATGTGGGTGTGGTTTTTGTCTTTAAGTTCATTTATGTGTTTTATGATATTTATTGAGTAACATATGTTGAACCATCCCTACATCTTTGGTATGAATACAACTTGATCATGATAAATGATCTTTTTGATGCAGGTCTGTATGCGATTTGCAAGTATTTTTTTGAGAATTTTTGCATCTATTCATTAGTGAGATGTGTCTGTATCTTACTTTTTTGCTTGTATCTTTGCCAGGTTTTGGTATTAGAATAATGCTGGCTTCATACAAGGAGTTCAGGTATGGGAAAACTTAGTTAAGATGGGTAGCATTCCTAAGCCAATGGTACCTCCTTGGCCACACTCATGGGGTGGAGTGTAGTGATGAAAAGATTTAGCATTCCTGAGGATTGAGTCATGATGGATATTTAAGTAGACATGTTGGAATAAAATTTCTCTCTGCATTTGGACCTCAACCTGTGTATACATGGTGTGCTTTCCTGCATGTATTTTCCACATGGGTTGTCCCAGGATTAAGTGGGCCCCAGTACAAATCTCGGTGGCAAAACCACAATTGGTGTCCAAACGTGGGGCAGAAGGAAACCTTGACAACTTAGGTATGCATACCCTTAAATCTTGCCCTTTTCTTCTCTCTCTCCTGATATCTATCTGTTGTGGTGGAACCATCTTTCCTGCTGGTTTTGGTGGATGGGACAGTGGTCTGAGGGCATGTGGCTTTGTACACATGAAGGAGAGCAGCTTGGCTCTGATTTGGTTCAGAGGGATCACCCAGTGTCTTCCAGGTATGTTCCTCCTGGCATGGTCACTTCTGCAGGCTATACAGGCCAGTGACCTCAAGGCTGAATTTAATATTAAGGCTTAGCAGTTATGCTTGGCCTTAAAAACAATTTTTCATAATTCTACAGGTCTGAAAAACTTTCTGGTTTTAAATTCCACCACCCAAAGAAAGATTCCTGCTGTGAAGAACCAGCTCCTCGTTTGGTTCCAATCTTAACTTGTTCATATGTAAATTTTCTCCTGGTAGCTCTCCTCCACCTGAGCCCACTTCTTTCTGTTACAAATTAAGGCCTTTCACAGAACTGCCCTCCTTCAAGAGCAGCCTCTTCCAGATAATTTCAAGCCTTGGCCATTTTTCTCTTAAATTTTGTATACAAAGTCTGTTTTTGGATAAAAGTGTGTTGCTCTCTTGTCTTCTTATCGGTTTTTTCTAAATCTAACTCTTCTTACCTTAAACCTCCCAGCTATTTGTAGATCCAAGGTTGGGATTTAGCTAACAGTAATTCAAATCCTTTTCAGCATGCTTAACTTAAAGTGTAATATTTTTACTTAACCCCTGGATACCCTAGATATGGTTGATTTAATTTTATCTGTCTCCTTTTAAATGTGTTTCACCTTAAAAATCTCTTCTCACATAATTCTTGATCACACGTGATCTATAAACCCACCTGCTGTGCATGCATTCCGGCTGCCGCACTGAGTACATGGCATCTAAATCATGCCCTTTAAATTTTGATTTTAGGTAACATTCTTTTGATTTCAGCATATTGGAAACAAGACAGATGGATTTCTAGGAAAATTTACAGGCCTTGGAGTTCTAACAAGACAAACTTGCTCTGATAAATTGTCTTTTTTAAAGGAAAATTGGTAAAAGTCTCTTTAACAACATGAATTAATATTTTGCTTCAATTTAAATGAGAAATTTTTTGAAAAACTGTTTTATGTTTCTTTAAGCCCATCTTCAAGCTGTGTGTATGTGTGAGTGAATGCGAGTTCCTGTTTTTAATTCATTATAATCCTACAGGTTTAAATCTATTTAGCTGACTATAAACAAAAATAGATTCAATTCATAGAAAAGTTTGTGTTATAGCCCTTAGTGTTAACAATTTTTAATTGGGTTTATAGTATGCATATTATTCAGTTTAATGATAGATTGTTGTTAATTATTATTAGTAATTGTTATTGATAGTTATAGTTATTGTTATTGAATATAATTATTAATAATAATTGATAAAATTCACTCTAATGGTAAATTGTTCATTATTTGCTATTATTGACAATTATTATTCATAATAATTATTAATGATTGTTGTGACTAATAATGGTTAATAATAATTATTGATAATTAATAATAATTAATAATGGTTATAATTGTTGTGATTATGGATAATTATTATTCTTCTAAAGTCCTTAATAGCAAGACAAGATGGATCATTCCAAGACTACAAACAACTTTGGCCTGTCTACTTTTGGAAATCCTCAATCTTTAGATTTGTAAATAATATCGGGACAGTTATGCTTAGCAGAGGGTCAGCTTAGGAGTAATTAACCAGAAGGGACAGGATAGGGAAAGAATAGTAAATTTTAGAGATAGTTCATTAATGGCAAATGGTTGGAAATGGGCCTAAGAGGTGACATATGGATCTCAGCTGTTTCATGCATTACTAGGACATTTATTCTAATTATGTAAAAATAACCCTGTAACAAATTATAAAAATTTCATGTTTTTCTTTTTTTAAATTAATTAATTAATTAATTTTTTAAGGGATTCTATAATACAATGGCACAGTTGTTTGCAGATAGCATTGATGTTACTCGTTATGTCATACAATCAGGTAATTGGTGCATTTTGCAAGTATCTATGTCCAAATTTTGAACAACCCAAGGTTCCCATAGACCAGTTGGAGAAGCTTGTATGCACAGACATGTTGATCAATCAGGAGTCCAGACTATGTTTTTCATTGGACAACAAACAATATGGCTTTCTTCTCTTACAGGTCAACATAACAAATCTTTCTTTTTTTTTTAATTTTATTTATTTCCGTATGTGTATGAATGTGCTGTCTGCATGCAAGTTTGTGCACCCATGACGTGCAATGCCGCGGAGGTCAGAAGAGGGTCTTGGATTCCCCTGGAACTGGAGTTTTCCTGGAATTGGAGTTTCAGACGGTTCTCAGCAGCCATGTGGGTGCTGGGGATCGAACCCAGGTCCTCTGCAAGAACGGTCGGCGCTCTTAACTGCTCGGCCATCTCTCCAGCCCCCAAATCTTTCTTATGTATGTATGTGTGTATGTATGTACGTGCATGCACACATGTGTATGGATGTGTGTACTTGTGTTCTAAGTATATTTTAATGTTAATAGCCATGATACCAGTAAAAAAATTGCCTCTGAGTTGGGACATCGCCCTTCCTTCTCAAGATGAAAATTTATATTAAACAGCCAAAACATTCAATTTCAACAAAGGTTATGGGTTATCTATTAAAAATTTTGAAATAACGGATCTACACTACCACCTACTGGTTACACCCTTTCAACAACTAAAACAAAGATGCAACCAGGTTTTCATTGTATTAAAGTGTTAATAAGTTTTTGGGTATTTGGGAATAAAAAAAAGGTATAAAAATTTAAAAATTTAAAAAACAAAAAAAATTTGAATTCCGATTAACATCATTGCAGTATTCGCAGCTGTCATTTTTCTTTTTAAATTTTTTGTGTGCATACAGGCTAAGCCTACATTTTGTTCAGATGACCAGTGGGTAGCTGGTGTTGAGGCCTGCATTTCATTTGGGTGACCAGTTGGTTTGGAAAAAGGCTCCCTTTGCAGAACACCAACCTGGGAAGCTGGTGTGAAATTCCTGTCCTGGACTTGGGCAGGTGGAAAGTTACGGCCAAGAGTGGGAAACGTGTCTCGTTGTCCCAGGCTAAGGACCCGAGTAGGAAGTTACCTCTCTGGTCAGGTCAGAGAAGTGACCGACTGACCTCTACTCAATGAGGCTAGTTCCCCACAATGTCCACCAAGAGGGCACTGTGTGGTCTCTCTCCTCTTAGCAGGACTGCACTGCACCTGTTCATGACAAAGGAAGCTTCCTAGAAGCTCCCAACAAAACAAAAAAACTAAAAAAAATATCAAGATGGTAATGATGGTAATAACGTCTCATGAGGCATATCTAGCCAGTCTTTGTTTGACTAATGGGCATAAGAACTGTAAAAGAAAATTTTATTAAGAGCTAGATATTGAAAAATCTTTAAAGCAGGTTTTCATGCCAGGCCTGGAGAACACCACGAGCTTTGAGGAAGATAGTTATCAAAATCCACTTTGCAAGGTTTGCAGTTTAAAATGGTAATACATTTGAACTAATTGGGAATATAAAATGTTAATTATTTTATTTATAATCTGTATTGAATTTCCAACAATAACTTTGGGGTTAAGGTACACAAATGGTCTCTATATTTTTCTGTTATACAGGATCACCTTGTAACATTTTTCCTTTACTTGTAGGATAATTTAAAGAAATTAAGTTTAAGTTCACTTCCCAAATAAGCATACAGTCAATGTTAAACTGTTTGGATAAATTTGATGAAAACTTATGCCTTGGTTCCTGTTTATGGGTATGTGTAATACAACTTAGGCAACTATAGGTCAAAACATAAAAATTTAAAAAACAAAAAGAGGGAGGTGGTATAATATTCCTTCTGTATTCCAAACCCTTTGATAAATTTCCAATTTTGAGGTATTGAAACTAACAATGGGAGGAGATTTGTGTGGTCCCACAGGTAAAAACACCAACCTAAATGCCTGAAAATGCACAACTTTTGGCTGTGCAGGATGGACTGGGAAATGCCAGCAGAGAGGCTGACCCATCTGAACATTAAAGAAAAAGGACCCTCAGATTGCCTGAGTCACAGACACTGAGCATCTCCCTGAATTCTATTGGGGTTAACTGTTTATAATGGGCCCTAATAAAGTTTACCTTCCAGATGCTGAGAAACCTCCCTACCGCTTCCCTTTTATAGGAAAAAGAAAAACTTGATGGTAATGAAGTCATTCCCTAACTGTAGATTAGAGCCAACTGTTATAGTGGTAATTTCTTATAAAACAGGTATAACTACCCTTTTTTAATTGACTGACAGACATGGGAACTGTAAAGGGATAATTCTCTATTTAGAGCCAAGTATAGTGGTAAAGTCTTAACAAGCTGTGTAGTTGAGCAAAATGTATTAATACAGGAGAGCTCTGATATCAGAAATGGATTATCTTGCCAAATGATGGAGATGGTGGCTAGGGGATCTAAGCCCCCAAAATGCATTAAAGGCCTTCTTGACCTATACAAAATTGTCGATATCCCTGCCAAGGAGAAAGGTGGTATTGAGTCCCTGTGTCGGAGACCGGGTGTGTAAGCAGAAAAAATGTTTTGAGAATGGTTTGCTTGCGATAGGGTGACAGTTAGTCTTGAAATGCTAGGAGTGCTTACCATAAGGCCACTACATGCCAAGGGTAAAGCAAAATATTTGGTCTCTTTGAGTCAAGAAAGATATTTGTTCAGATAAGCTCCAACCTCAAAGGCTCTTTGGATAGATACGATTCGCAACATGTGGCACACGCCATCTATGCAGAGTATCTCTCTTCTGCGCTAGCTATCTTCTTCTCTCTCTCTAGTAGTAGGATTAATTACGTCATATTCTATTATAGACTTATATCCCAATATTCTAATTGGGCTATTCAGCTTCTGCTTTGGAGGAATAATTAATGACTGATGCCATAAGCTTAGTCCTCTAGTGTTATGGAGATGAATATTGCTCACAACTAATGAACTTGTCTATCTCTTTAAGAAACCTATGCATTTGTTTGGAGTAGCCGATACCATCCAAGCAGTCTGAGTCTATGCTCACAGCTTAGTGCCATAATAGTTTAGACTGTTTAAATGGCTGTTTAAATGCTTGTACATTTAATTGCTTGTGCTTTTTTTAGTAGGACTAAAAAGTACTGGAAATGTCAACCATGAACAGACGAGTCCAAAATGGCATCTCCAAGAAAAATAGACTGTTTTGCTTCTCACCCACCTGTCGCCCTTTCCCAAAGCCTAGGGAACAACTTGCAGATAGAGGGGTGTGGTATGGAATGTAACGGTATCTGCTCGGGAGAGTACTTGGGGGAATGTGAGACTCAGACAATTATGGACTGGGCCTTAATTGTATCGACCATGTTGTGATAGCAAGCTTCTCCAATGTGGAACTTTTGGGAACCTTGGGTTGTTCAAAATATGAACATAGATACTTGCTAATGGTTTTACATGAATGTATACTTTATTCATTGTCTTTTTGCTTGACAATAGCTTCTTCATGTTGGGATTTTTGGATATTAACTTGGCCTTACAGTGCTGAAAAGAAAGTTTCATGGTCTGACCCTGTCCTCCACTGCCCTAAGCAACGTCAAAAACAGGTGTTGAGCAGGCTGGCTATCAAAACTCAGGTTCCTTTGGGTTTGATCCTACCCAGGGCTCCCCGGCTCTTCAGAAAAAGAATTAAAAAAAAAAAAATTAAAAGGGTGAATGCTGGGAAAACTTAGTTAAGATGGTAGCATTCCTAAGCCCCATGTGGTACCTCCTTGGCCACACTCCATGGGTGTAGTGTTGAAAAGATTTAGCATTCCTGGGATTGAGTCATGATGGATAATTAACAGACATTTGGAATAAAATCTCCTCTGATTTGAACCTCAACAACGTTTATACGTGGTGGTTGCTCGTTCCTCGTCCTGACCGTATTTGTCCACTATGGGTAGTCCCCATGGATTAAGTGGGCCCCCCACCCAAATCTTGCGCAGCAATACTCCCTTTTAGTGATTATTGTCTGTTATCGATCTTTAAGCAGTTTGTAGTACATGGTTGTAGACCTACGTTAAATGTTTGTAAGGAGAATTTGGTCGTTGAAACCATTGCCTGGCCCCGGCTGTATCGTGTCTTTTTAGTACTCTTTTTTATTTTTTTTTATTTTTACATCTTCAATTTCCTCAATTATCATGGCTCTGTTTTAAACTGTCAATCATTTCTGGTTAAGCTTTGCTAGTTCCCAAGATGTCAGATATTCATCCATTTCCTAGGTTTTCAAATTTATGGAGTATAGATTTTTGAAGTTGTCCCATTGATTGTCTGGACTTTTTTTTGTCTGTTGTGATGTTTACTTTTTAATCAGATGGAAATCACTATTGTATTTGGAGTTGTTCAGCTCTTACTCTTTTTTGGTTAAACTTGGGACTAGATGTCTATTTTTTTTTATCTATTTAATAAGCTTTTTAATTAGCTAACTTTATATATTGTTTTTCTTTTTTTTCTATTTCACTGATTTCTGCTCGATTTTTGTTATTTTTCCTGTCTGTTGGTTTTAGGGTTCATTGGTCTCTCAAGTGTTTTTAACTGCAGTGTTAGAATCAGTTTATGTGTTTTCCCTTTTCGTTTTTTTTTTTTTTTTTTTTTTTGATGTTGGGCACGTTATGGCTATAAATTTCCCCTCATAGAGGTTGTTGTAAAGTTATCACACAGTTTTTGTTGTGTTCTATTGTCTTTTTTGTTCAGTTCTCATGAATACTTTTTATTTCACTCTTTTTTCTTCCCGACCCATTCATGTATTCAGGTGTTGTTTTAGTCTCCATGTGTTCTTCTAGCAGTAGTAGCTTAATTTTGTGTTATATTGAGCTTTATTGACTGTGTGTCTGATAGAATGCATGGGATTTTTTTTTTTTTATTTTTCTTTTTTTTTGTTTGAGTTCCTTTTTGAGGGCCCCTAAGGTAATGTTGGCTCCAATTTTTTGGGAGATACGTTTCCATGAGGTGCTGAGTAGAAAGTTATACATATTCTCTCTGGTGTGGTTGAGGTGAATATTCTGTAGGATGTCTGTGAGGTCCATTAGGTATTGTATTGGTAAATGTTCAGTTCTGATGTCTTCATTTATTTTTGTCCTGTTGACCATCCAAGGGGCTCATGGTGCTTGAAGTACCCCACTAATATATCGTTGTGTTTAGGGATTAATCTGTGTCTCTTGAGGTCCTGCAGAGTAAGGTTTATAAAGTCAAGTGCACCAGAGTTTGCGTTCAGATAGAAATTTTAGTGATGTAAAGTATTCATGGATTCATTGATCCTTTTGCAAATAGGAGGATGTAATGGACCAATATTGGCTTCTCTGATAATTAATTGATGATTCTATTGTTCGACTGATCATTAGTAATAGCCATACTCCGGCTGTTTTTGGTACTATTGACTTGGAATATTTTTTCCCATCTTTCACCTTAAGGTGGAGTCATAGCCATTTGAGGATGAGTATGGGTTTTCTCTGTAGAAACATGCCCTATAGAAGCTTCAGTTCCATTCCATTCTCCCCTTAGCTATGTACTTTGTATCTGTTAGAGTTTTAGCACATAGTTAGTATTTACAAGCTATTATTTGAGGCAATGTTGTGTTCCTTTTCCTTTTTTTTTTTTTTTTTTTTTTTTTTTTTTTTTGCATTTTTGGTCTAGGTTTGTTTTTACTCTGTTATGCTTTGTTGCTTTCCCTCTCTAATTGCTAAGGGATAGTTGCTCTTTTCCTCTGTTCTTTGGATTGTTTCTAGGATTTTCTGAAGTGTTGGTTTCTTATACATGTATTCTTTCATCTTGTTCATGTTGTGAAAGATTCTTCTTTCTCCTTCAACTATAATTGACGTTTTTGCTGGGTATAGTAGTCTGGATTGGCATCTAAAGTTGTTTAGTACTGGGAATACTTTGGTCCACATTATTCTAGCTTTCATAGTTTGCACTGAGAAGTCAGCTGTGATTCTGATGGGTTTCCCCCTTATATGTAACTTGTTGTTTTTCTCTTGTGGCTTTCAATATTTTGTCTTTGTTTTGAGCATCTTGTGTTTTAACAGTTATATGGTGTGGGGAACTTCTTTTCTGCTCTTGTCTGTTTGGTGTTCTGTGTGCTTCTTGTATTTGTATGGGTTTGTCTTTTTTTCAGTTTGGGGAAATTTTCTTCTGTTATCCTGTTGAAGATCTGGTCAATAGAGTTGTCTTTGGGATTCTTCTTCCTCTATCACTATGATGCAGAGGTTTGGTCTTTTCATAGTGTCCCACATTTCCTGGTTGTTCTACTCTTGTGTGTGTGCTTTTTTTTTATTTTCATAATCTTTACTTGAGCATTCTAGTTGGTACATGTTATCCTACAGGTCTGATATTCTTTTTTCTGCTTCTTCCATTCTGATTCTGAGGCTTTTTCCCATCCTTTCCTGTTGATTGGATGAATGTTCAATTTCCTTTTTCATTTCATCCTTTGATTTCTTTAGTATTTCCACTTCCTATGGAGCCTATCATTCTCATCTTGTAGTTCCTTCGTTGGTTGGTCATTTTCTTTTTTCATTTCAGCCTGGGATCTTTTCAGCATTTCCACTTCCTTCTAGAGTTTGTCATTTTCTCCCTTTAGTTCTTTCCAATGTTTGTCATTATCTTCTTCCAGGTCTTTCTTGAGTTTTTCAATATCTCCCCTTAGTTTTTTTCAACATTTGTCATTATCACCCTCTTGGTTCTTCTTAAGTTTTTCATTCTCTTCCCTTAGTTCTCTAATTTCATTGAATATGTCCACAATTTTTCTTCTAAAGTCCATGTTTTGGTTTCTTTCCCAGAAGACCTCATTGTAGAAATCTATAGGTTTAGTGAAGTTCAGTGTGGATTTATTATGAGCTTTTCCCATGTTGTTTTTGTGTATCTTTGTTTGCTTGTTTCTTTGGGTTCTGGTGCCTCAATGTTGGCTGCACAGAGTATAATCACTAATACTGCTCCTGCTAGATCCTCCGCACCACTGCTCCCCAGTGGCCCATGTGCCAGTACCCTTTTGGGGAAGTCAAGCCAGGAGCTGGGTGCAGGCTGGTGTTGTGCTGTGAGCGTGTCTGACTCCACCCATGTCGCATGCTGGGATCTGAAGGTTGGAAGGTCCTGGGCCGTACCAAGCCTCCATGGGGCACAGGGATGCCCAAAGCACCCAGGCGGGTCATGCTCATCTGGTCTTTTGCAGGCTGTTGTTGTGCAGGACACAGGTGAAGTCTGCTCACGCCACAAGCTGGGTGCACCCTGGTGTTGTGCTGTTTGTGCATCTTCCTGTACTGTAATTTTTAAAAATTAAAAAAATTTTTATTTGTTTTTGTATGTGTATGAGTGTACTGTCTGCATGTAGGTCTGGGCACCCGTGTCATGAAATGCTGCGGAGGTCAGAAGAGGGTGACTGGAGTTCTATTGGAATTGGAGTTACAGACGGTTCTTAGCCGCCATGTGGGTGCTGGGGGATCAAAACCAGGTCCTCTGCAAGAGCAGTCGGTGCTCTTAACCGCTGGGCTATCTCTCCTGTACTGAAATTTTTAATCTTCTGCAGGTAACCAGGCCATGCCTGTGGGACAGCATTTCACATCACTTCTCCACATCCTGCTTTTCAGCGCCATGAAAGCTAGCCAGCAGGGGGAGCAAGTTTCCTCATCAGGTTGAGGTTGATTTTTCTATGTCCTGCAACCAAAGCGGGTGGTGTCTTCAGGAATAGAATGATACCACCCAGTTATGGCAACAGTTTATGTTGTTTTGGGCACCTCTGGGGCCTCCTGACCAATAACTCATAAAGAGCTAACCATTGCCTGGCACTGAGATTTTCATTAAATAACACGTCTAGTGAGAGCAACATTTTCCACCCATGCAGGATACTTCTGCTTAAACTCTTGTTTTTAAATTATATTTTTAATTAGCTTACAAACTAGTGGGGTCTCATAAGGCTTCTTCATACATCCTTAGTTTTGCTTATGCATCCCTTCTCCCTTCTTTTCTCCATCCCCTTTTACAAAGCAATGCATTGTGGTACGGTAGATGGTCTCAGTAGTGTGCTTCTTCGTTTTGTTCTAACCATATTGTCCCCTCTTTTAAAAAAGAAAAACAAATAACAAAATAAATAAAGGTGAGCAATCCAAGTGAAAACCAATATTAAAAACAAAACCAATTTCAAGGTAACCTCCTTTAATTGTCATTAGCTGGTGCTGCTATGGAATTACTGCTAACCTGACTTCTGGGGTTTCCATGGAATTCAGCTATTTTTGTAGGTTTTATTGTATGCAGGTTTTAAGTGTTTTTAGATTGCATCTTAGTGTACTAATACCATTCTTCTGCCTGAGTAAGGAATGGAACTCCAGTTATTCAAAGACCGTGGACCTGTGGAGACAATAGCAAATGTTAACAGAGAAGTGTTCCATTGAATATGTTTACCTCAACAGTTGGACTATAGCAATCCCTTTTTTAAAAATTGGTCTTTTTGAGACGGGGTGATCTTAAACTCAAAGAAGTCTGCCTGCTTCTGTCTTCTGAGTGCTGGGATTAAAGACGTGTGACACCTTGCCCGGAAGCTATAGGATCTCTTACTTATTATAAAACTAATTACTAGCCAGGCGTGGTGGCGCATGCCTTTAATCCTAGCACTTGGGAGGCAGAGGCAGGCGGATCTTTGGGAGTTCAAAGCCAGCCTGGTCTACAGAGTGAGTTCCAGGACAGCTGGGGCTACAGGGAGACCCTGTCTCGAAAAGACCAAAACAAAACAAAACAAAAAAAACCCCAACAAATTACTTAAAATTTAGTCTTTCCTATGTGTGTTTTCCTTTTAGTTGTGCATAATAAAATTAAAACCCCTATTTTTCCACCTGCAACATCTAGTACATTTAATATGAAGGAAAAAAGTGCTCAGAAAGGCTCTATGATGCTCCTTTACATGTGTTGTTATTTTGTCTGTGGGTGTGTGCTCCAACCTTGAATCTTTGAGTGGTTGATTTAAAAAATTTTTTAAATATTTTATTTATTTATGTATATGAATGTACTGTCTGCTTGTAGGTTTGTGCACTCGTGTCGTGCAATGCTTCAGATGTCAGAAGAGGGCGTCGGATTCCCCTGGAACTGGAGTTCTCCTGGAATTGGAGTTACAGATGGTTCTCAGCCGCCATGTGGGTGCTGGGGATCAAACCCAAGTCCTCTGTAAGAGCAGCCGGCGCTCTTAACCGCTAGGCTATCTCTCCAGTCCCTGAGTGGTTGATTTTTGTAAGCATTTACCTTGCTATGGAAAGCCAGGAGAGTTGCGCTTTCATTAAAGATCATAAAATGCAGCTGCTGAGCAGGAGTCCTTGGTGTCTGTAGTGATCTCATCTCAGCTTGAAACATACATATACAGTTACTCGATTTTCTTATCAAACTGAAAAATGAAAGGTTTAGTAATGTTTTAATTGTAAGAAAATCTTTTAGACATTTATTGCCCAATTTTTTGTCGAAGTTAAAAAAGAATTAAGATTTAATTGGATAAGGGCTGAACTAAGTTTTGAGGATGATTTATCAACAATGAGAACTCACTAGTAGAAGAAAAATGGTGCCTACATCTGGGGGGAGTGAAGTGGGGAGAGAAGGGATATCTGAAGCTGGAAATTATATCCTGCCATTTTCAGAGGGACTTCACAGTCTGACAGGTTGAAGGAAGCTTAGGTTTGACACTCTGGGGGAGATGGAATAACAAATAACACTTTAAGATCTTGGTTAATATTACAGGTTCTTGATTAGTCCTTTTAATAATTCAGTTCCAAGTTTACTCAGTTACAAAAATCATTTTTTTCCTGTAAACAAGCCAAAGTAATACATACAAAAAGCCTTCTGCTGTTAGATGCAGTTTGTATTTTGGAAACCACAGTATTGCTGCTGAGGAATAGGGATGCTGACTCTGAGTGGGTTTGTGTGATTTGAAGAACTTCTATCACATCTAACTTCTTCCTGTTTGTTATGTAGCAGGTGTCAGCACAAAAGTGTAGCTCTCACTCTGAAGGGGATAAAAGATATTTTCTTCTAGAGTCATTGTCAATGACCATGGTTGTATTCCATAATTAAGATGACCCTAAATACCATATTCCAACATAGTAACAGTTTCATGAAGTTTTTATAGTTACAAAACAAAAGAAAGTCATAAATCATGGCAGTTTTGAAATCTATTGGTTGGAACATTAAATAGGTAGCTTGTAGAAGAGCAGGGAAATTCTGCTGTAGGTTTTGGATAATTTTTTAATACTTTTATTGCATTTATGTGCATTTCATACATCATTTCTCAGTCCAATCTAGACTCATCTTGTCTTCCATGCCCCCCACCCCACCTGAGTTCATGCCATCCCTGCCCTGTGTCTTTTTCTGATTCTTTTCAAAAATTTTTCAAAGCAGAGGATTATGTGCTGAGAAGGTAATATTAGGTGTGACCTGATACAGGCAAGAGGGACCCCTCTATTGGAATTGCTATGGGTTAAATTGTGTCCCACAAATTCACATGTTGAAGCACTAAACCTATATATCTCAGAACGTGGCTGCATGTGTAGAAAGAGGCTTTAAAAAGGTAGTTAAGTTAAAATGGAATCATTACGGCAGTATGACCTGTGACTTTATAAGAGGTTAGGATGCAGAAAATACATGATCATGTGTGGACCAAGTTAGAAAGCATTCATCTGTATGCCAAGAAGAGAAGACTCAGAAGAAAGCAACCACTTCAATGCTGGCCTGAGCTTCCAGTCTCTAGAGTTGTGAGAAGACAGGGGCAGGATTTCAAGGTACTATTCAAAGTAGGGTAGAATTTACTTTATTTAGAGGTTTATAAGTTTTGTTTATGATTTGTAACTATTTAATCTTGCTTTGCAGGTCTCTAAATTTTTATCCTAGGATCCACGCATGGTAGGGTGGGTTTTCTTACTTCATACTTCTCTTATAATTTTCTTTTTCTATACTAGAAGTATAAAAAAGCTGGATTTGGCTGGGTGTGGTGGCGCATGCCTTTAATCCTAGCACTTGGGAGGCAGAGGCAGGTGGATCTTTGTGAGTTCAAGGCCAGCCTGGTCTACAGAGTGAATTCCAGGACAGCTGGGGCTATAGGGAGACCCTGGCTCAAAAACACACACACACACAAAGCTGTATTTGTGGCTTTTATGATAAAGTAATTTATTTCATCTTAACCTATTTCAAGTTAGAAGACAAATGTTAAAAAGTTTTATGAGGGACAGTGCATTAGTTACTTTCCTGTTGTTGTGACAAAGCACCACCACCAAGGGAACTTATAAAAGGAAGAGTTTATTTAGCAAAGGTTCCAAAGGGGCAAGAGTCTGTTATGGTGGGTAAGCATGGTGGCAGAGATGGCTGGAGCAGAAGCAGAAGCTAAGCTGCTCATATCCTTAAGAAGGCACAGAAAGCAGAGGGGACTGGAAATCCCCGGAGCCTTAAGAACTCTCTAAGCCCTTCACCAGTGATGGCCTCCAGCATAAGTCACACTTTCTCGGACCTCCACAAAATACCTGCACCCAGACCTAGGAGGACTAGCGATATTGTGAGCTCCCTGATTCTTCAGTGCTCCACATCAGCTCTGTCAACGCGGGCAATGTGTCTGAAGTCTTGGAGCCTGTCAGGAACATGCTCATTCAAACCATCACACATGAGGACAGGGGCAGAGATGAATCTAGAGTTTGGACCTGGGGGATGAAGCATTGCTTAAATACACAGGTCTCTGGGGTCGGACAACTTTTTCTGGATCATATCAATATTTTTGGACTATGATTGTGTTAGTTCATGTTCTTAAAGAAGTAGATGCTAAGACAAAGACAGATGTGTGAGTGATTTATTGGTTTATTAGTTACTTTCCTAGCTGATGGGACCACATAGCTGACAAAAGCCAGTTAAGTAATGAAGGGTGTATTTTGGCTAAAATTTGAAGGAATTCAGTGCATCATGGAAGGGAAAACAGGTGTCAGGAATGTCTCATTATATTTTCAGTCAGGAAGCAGAAACCGAGTAGGAAGTAGGCCTGGATATAAATCTTCAAAGCCTGTCTCCAGTGACCCACTTCCTCCAGCAAAGCTCTGCTTCTAAAGCTTCCACAGCCTTCTCACCAGTGCCACCAGCTTGGAACCAAGAGTTCAAATACATGAGCCTATGAGGACATTTCATTTTCAAACCACAAGAACTGATAACATATTCTCAGAAAGAAAGGAAAAAAAAGCCACATGCAGGGCAGGACTGCAGAATAAATATGCTGCTGTTTGGGGAGGAGAGCGTGGAGGAGGAGGGAGCCGGAAGAGAACTGAGAAATTCTTTGGCAGCCCACTGGGAGTTCCCATAGAGGAATCTCTTGGGCAGAAAAAGCCAGGCTTAGGTATCTCCACCACATGTGGCAGATGAGAACTGCTGGTGACAGTGTGGCTTCAGCTCTGATGTTTTAAAGGATCTGGAAGGTATCACAGCTGGAGAACATGATGAAAGTCTACTTTTAGTGACAAGTTCTCTATCTCAGGAAGGGGCCTAAGGCATTGCATGTTTGCCACACTTATTTTTTCTGATTGAAGGTATAATTCATTTTATTTTGTTTTAGTTATGGAAAATTTTCTAAAAAAGTAAACAAAGGAAAGGAAAAGATTTCAGACATAGTAAAAGTGATCTATAGTCCATCTTCTGTGGCTTCCCTATTCATGTTTTAGTAACTTTAGTAAACACAGAAATGTTTAAAATGTTAAGTTCACATCATATATATCATTTGGCAACCAAACTCAGGCTGCATATGTTTTACTTGTTCCCATAAGTCACTAAAAATTCTTTCATTTTTTTCTCTTTAAAGAAAATGAGTTTTATTTTTATTTTTATAATCAGAACATTCTAATAAAATATTTCTTTAACATTACTCTCCAAAAAAATTCTTTCAGCACAATTTAGCAGTTACATACCGTGGTGGTTTGAATGAGAGTGTCCCCCATAGGCTGTAAGTATTCAAACATTTGTCTCCAGTTGGTGGCACTGTTTTTGGAGGTCTTAGAATGTGTGGCCATGCTAGAGGAAGTACGTTATGGGGGCAGGCTTAGTGAGTTTAACAAGCCTCATGGTCTCCAGTCGCCCTCTCTCTTGGCTTCCTGTGCTCATGGCGAGATGTGACCCTCAGCTTCCTGCTCCAGCTCCAGCCTCCATGCCTCCCACCACAATGGACTCTAATTCCCTGGAACAGTCAATCGTAAGCTCAAATAAACTCTTCCTTTTATAAGTTCCTTTGGTCATGGTATTTTATCACAGCAAGAGAAAAGTGACTAATACAGTTATTTGGTACCAGAGAGTGGGCTGTTGGCTGTGAATGTGAAGCCTGGTT
>VZQC01006792.1:517795-596944 GCA_009823505.1 Rhizomys pruinosus
TTGGGAGTATGTAATTTGTCTTTTGATTTTACAGGAGCTTACAGTTTAGGAGATTGGCCTGAGTCTCAGAAGAGACTTTGGACTGTAGACTTTTGAATGGCATTGAAACTGGTAAAGACTATGGGGACTTTTAAGGTTGGACTAAATGCATTTTGCATTTTATATGGTCAGGAGCCTATGGGGGCCAGGGAGTGGAATGTGGTGGTTTGAATGAGTGTGCCCCATAGGCTTTAAGTATTCAGACATTTGTCTCCAGTTGGTGGCACTGTTCTTGAGGTCTTAGAAGGTGTGGCCATTCTAGAGGAAGTACGTTATTGGGGGCAGGCTTAGTGAGTTTAACAAGCCTTGTGGTCTCCAGTCGCTCTCTCTGCTTCCTATGCTCATTGCGAGATGTGACCCTTGGCTTGCTGCTCCAGCTCCAGCCGCCATGCCTCCTGCCACAACGGACTCTAATTTCCTGGAACAGTCAATCGTAAGCTCAAATAAACTCTTCCTTTTATAAGTTCCTTTGGTCATGGTGTTTTATCACAGCAACAGAAAAGTGACTAATATACATACTAAGGCATTTTATGATTTATACCACAATTTATTAGCTTATTTGTTAGTTTTGAACCTTTTGTTTTCTAACTTTTCTCCTTCAGAGTAATGTGATGAACAATCATTGTATGTAAACAATTTTCTTAGGAGAATTTGTAAAACTAGAATTCCTTGGTGAAGGCAGGGTTATGCTTATTGGCCTCTGCTCTGGGCAGCCTGAACAGCTTTCTGGAAATGTTGCAAACATTTCTGCTTCTTCCTGCTTCTGTGAGAGCTTAGTGTCTCTCATCCAGCTGTCCAGCAGGGTGGCATCTAATCATAGGGTTTTAGCCTAGAGAAATTAAATAACTGTCCTTCTGTGCTTTCTGATCCTCTCTACAGCCACTGTGCTGTAACTCATTTGCAGTCAGAACAGATGTTCATGATAGGAGCTATCCAATCAAGCTGTCTGAACACTGTACTGAGAACAAACTAGGAAACAGGCCCAGAGGAATGAAGTGAAGTACTCAAGGTCACAGTGCTAGTTGGCGACATCCTGGGTCTTAGAATCCAGGATTCTCAACTCTATTGGTAAATTTTCCCTGCCCCACCAATAAGTGGATAAACTTCCAGCCAAATTTGAAACCTGGAAAACTTTTGCTTATGGAACGCAGTCTTAACATGGTACTTCTGGTCTGTTTGATACCACTTTTAGTACCTTGCAAACAGCTGACTCCTTTACTCTTGGTAGCATCCTCTCGGATGTGCTGTTAGTACTTCCACTTTGTATATGAGGACCCAGGCACATAAAGGTTAGGTACTGTGCTTGAGTCACAGAAAGTGGTAGAGTGGGAATTGGAGCCCAGGCAATAGAGATGATTTTTTATTGTTCAGATTATTGACTATGGACAAGAAGGCCAATTTACCAGCACATTCTATCTTTGAGCTAAAAATGGATGCTCTGTAAATATCCTTTCTGTCATGTTTATCCTTTATGTGTAGAGGCACTTAGCACATTTATATTCTGCTGACACATTGCCTAGGCTAGGGGTTTTGTTTTGTTTTTCCTATTATAGATATTCCCCAGGCTGATCAGGATCTAAGTACTTAATGTGTCTTCCTCAGATCTACAACCTACTGTCTGGAATAGTGCAGGAGATATAATAAGTATCCCTGGGCATTATGTCAGGGAAAGAGTTAAATGGAAAAATGACCAAGTCATGCAACTATCTCAGGATCACGTGCGATCTAGCAGGAAGAAGAGCAAGTGTGAACCCTTGCTCTTGACATGGAATACCCTTGACGTGTCATGGGAGCAGGAGGGACAAAGAGAAGACTGTGGTCTCAGCATCCTGGGCTGGTCCTTGACACACCCAGAGAAACCAGGGTTTCAGTTCCTGCTCACTCTTGCAGGCCTTCCACAGATGGGCTTAGATTGCATTTTATTTATTTATTTGTTTATTTTTTTACATTTTTTTATTGATGCTTTGTGCATTTCATACATCATTTTCCAATTCAGTTCAGGCATATTTCCCTTTCCCTTCCCCCCGACCCCCACCCCATCCCAGATCATGCATTCTGCCATAACTGTCCTGCATCTTTCTCTCAGTTTTTTTCCATTTTTTAGCTATAAGTGATAATCCATGAGTACAAACATCCTTCATGCAAAACCGATTTGCAGGCTGTGTGCCCAAACCCCCATAGCCCCACCATCCAGCGGGGGGTGAGGGGTTGTATGTTCAATCAAGGTGATCAAATGAGTGTCCAGACTACATTGCTGTAGTTTCACCATTCACCCCAATCGCAGCCTTTACATTCTACCACGCCCCCTCTTCCGCAGATTGTTCCCTAGGCTTAGAAAAGGGGCACAGGTGGATGAGAAGCAAAACAGTCCACTCTCTCTGGAGCTGTTGTCTTGGACTCTGGTCAATTCTGGCTGTTTCCTTTCATGGGCTGACAGTTTGTCCAGGAATAACCTTTCGATCCTACTAATGAAGCACAAGCAATTAGATATATAGGTATTTAAACAGCACTAATAGTTATGGTAGGTTACTTTGGTATAGACACATATGTTTGGATGATATGTTAATCCATGAATTACATTTTTTCCTGTTAAATATGACAGGGTCTTACTGTGGCTTATAACATCTCCTAACCTGTAGAGGATGTAAGCTTGTGGCATCAGCCATGGGTTATTCCTCCAAGGAGAGAGCCAATAGCCAATTAGATTTGGGATATACAGGCATATGGCTGCCTCTGCTGCACAGTATTTCCAGGCAGGTGAGGTGTAGCTGGTGCTGACGGTGGAGTCTTGCTTGACTCAAGGAGACCCATATTTGCTTTATTGGTTTAGTGGCCTTTGGTAACACTCTCTGGTGTTCCAGAGGCCATCTGTACACTTGCATGTGTGGTCTCAATACATCTTTCCCATGTCAGGTCTTTGGCAGCAGGGCTTTATCGCTTCTCTTCTTGCAGGTATCCCAGTTTAGAGTCAAGGAGCCTTTACCTTTTGTGGGGCCTTGGATCCCCTGGCCAACATCTCCCTTGCTGACCCTTGCAGGCCTTCCACAGATGGGCTTAGATTGCATTTTAAACAGGACAGGAAGCTTTTGGAATGGTTCTGCATAGAACAATATATAACTTAGTTTGTAAGATGACTTCATGGCTCTGGACAAGAGAAAATATTTCTATCAAGGGTTATCATTCAGGATATTTGTAACTCTCAACATATTAATGTGAGATTAAAGAATCTTCTATTTAATTATATTAATTACATAATAATTAATTATAGTATATAATTATATAGTAATATATAATAATTAATTATGTTTTAGGTATATAAAAATTGAACTCAGATTTATCCCTAAATATTTTAAAAGCATGGAATAGGTTCCTAAAAAATAATTTCTCTAATATCATCTCCTTAGAAATAAATTGCTATTAAAACATTACTGATGTTACTGATCATGCCATTTAATTTTCAAGAATTTATTTCTCAAGGTATACTCTGAATCAACATTTATGTTTTTCTCATCTTTTTAGTGTTATTTGGTTAAAAATATTAGCATTAGTTAATATGTTTCTGTATTTTAAAAAGTAGAATGCACTTAAGTTTCCATGAACAGTATGACTGTATTAAATATACTTACAAATTCTGTTGTATAGTTAAATAGTCCTGGATTTAATGTATTGAATATGAATGATTTAATAAATAGATATATCACCTTATACATATAAAGGCCTTTTACATTTGGGTGAAATGGCTTATTTAACAAAGAAATGTATGTTTACAATTGTCATCTTTTAGAATTTACTGTTTCAGGTGGAGATAAAATAAGATTATTCATGCCGGGCGTGGTGGTGCATGCCTTTAATCCTAGCACATGGGAGGCAGAGGCAGGCAGATCTTTGTGAGTTCAAGGCCAGCCTGGTCTACAGAGTGAGTTCCAGACAGCTGGGGCTACAGGGAGACCCTGTCTCAAATAGACAAAAAAAAAAAAAAAAATAAAAAAGATTATTCAACCAGATTTTCCTTCTTTTTTGTCATATTGTTTTATATTTTTTATTTTCCTTATTAGTTATATAAACAAATACGCAACTCATACTTTACTCGCATTTCCTAGGATAACACTTTAGTACATGAGCTGGTCAGATTTCTATTGAAGAAGGCATTGCTGTGTGATTTTGGTTCTGATCACACAGTTGGAAACCCACTAAGCCGACCTACAGTTGTCCCAATGCATCTCTAGTTACTTTTCTACCTTTAACTTTGCTTTAAATGGCCGATTCTCTCTTGTAGTGTTGAATTTTGTTCTGAGAGTGGATTCAAGAAGTTGTTTCTCAGACTTCCCTGATTGCAACTTTAAGATGTTTTGGGCATTTTGGCAATAATAGCTTTTTATAGAGAAGGTAATATAAAGGTCAGGATGAAATAATACCAGCATCAATAAATGTATAAAATGTGCGGCCTTGAGAAACCTGACTCTTTGGGGATGATAAACAAGACTTGACCACCTTAATACCTAGATGTTACAATGGGATGGAATGGAGAAGGGGATGATAAACAAGACTTGACCACCTTAATACCTAGATGTTACAATGGGATGGAATGGAGAATTTGACTTGATTTTTGAGATGTCAAATCGATATGCCATAAATGTCTATTTTTTCTCTAGATGTCTACAGAACATTCATTTGTTTCAGAAAGAACGAATAAATAAAGAATAAATAAATCTGAAAAGATTTGCTTTTGTTGTTATTTCTGGTGTTTAGAATGGTTGAATGTGGCAGAGTGACTGACCTGAGCGCTTTGGTTCACACAAAACTGAAATGCAAGATGAAGTAAAGCAGTTTCCAGTCAGAATACAACACCAAATTTGCAGTGTATACCACACAAAATTATTTACTTTCTTTTTTTCTCTCTAGCTGGGAAAGGGAAACACAATTGTATGTTCTAAGTATCTCTGTGATATATGAAGGTGAAGTCTGACGTTACAATAATCATCCTGCTTTCTTTTGGTACTATTTCTATGAAACATCTGTTCCCATCCTTTAGTTCAAGTCTTCATAAGTCATTAATTTAAAATGAACCTTTTGTAGGTGACATAAAGTTGGATCTTCTGTTTTTTAATACATTTGGCCACTTGCCACTTTGTCTTTTGATTTGGGAGTTTAATCTACTTACATTTAAAGTAATTTCTGATTGAGAAAGCTTTACTATGGTCATTTTATGTCTTATAGCTATTGTATCTCCACTTTTTTTCTTTTTTAAAATTTTGTTTGTGTTTTGGTGAAATTTTTAATAGTTTAATGCTTTGATCAGTTTTTCAGTTTTCTATATCTTCTGTAGGCGTTTTCTTTATGCTTGCATTAATTTCCTACAGTTATAAATATCTGTGTACTAAGAACAACTTTGTTACCTACAGGGAGTATTCTGCATCCACTAGTTTGTGTCATCCATGTCATAGGTCACAAAACTTTTTCCCTAGTTGAATCTTTTAAAAAATATTAAGTGACATGATACACTGATCCATTTGTGCTGTTATAACAGAGGTTAAACTGAATTGAAACAACAGGTATGCATTTCTTATGATCTTACAGGAAGGACAAATCCTGATTCAGTCTTTGGTGATGGCTCATTAGCTCATAGTTTTCTCACAGGTAGGAGACTGAGGGACCTGTCAGTGATCTCTTAGAAGTTGGGATGAATTAGCCTTTCTGGTTCTTTTCTTGGCAGATAGCAGATTATGGGACTTCTCAGACTCTGTAATTATGTAAACCAATTTGTAGTTATCATCTAACCAATCAATAATTCAACTCTATTCATTTTGCTTCTTTGGAAAACCCTAATATATACATAGTTACATTTTTTTTGGAAAAAAATGTTTTAATATTTCCAGTTCTATCCCAGAATTTAAATCTTTACATACTACCATCATAGAACATGATTCTCATTCATATGTATTTGCCTTTACCAGAGAACTTTATATTTTCACATGCTTTAATGTTCCAGTTTAATCTTTCATTTAATCTTGAAATATTTTAGTATTTCTTTTAATATTTCTTTTTTTATTTTTTGGTCTTTTGCAGGTATAGTGGTGTGAATCCTCTCAACTTGCATTTTTCTATATATGTCTGTGTTTCTATTTAATTTTTGTTTGTTTGGTTTGTGTTTTTTGAGACAGAGTCTTTCTGTGTCCTCAGCTGGCCCAGAGCTCATAGAGATCTGCCTTCTGTGTGTTGGGATTAAAGGTGTGTGCTATCATTACTCTATTTAATTTTTGAAGGACTATTTGTTTGAATATAGGATTCATGGGTGGTAGTTCGTGCATGTCTTTAATCCCAGAACTCAGAAGGCAGAGGCAGGTGGATCTCTATGAGTTCAAGGCCACCCTGGTCTATAGAGTGAGTTCCAGGATGGCTGGGGCTACAGGGAGACCCTGTCGCAAAGACCAAAAAAAAAGTTCTGAAATTTAAGTATATAAAAAATTAGTATTTCTCAAAGATTTATGTGCATCATAAATCATGCTCATCCATGGAGAGAATAGAAAGGACCCTCTGCATGGAATTCTCTTAAAAATAACTCTATCATGGTTTTTAATATTTATTAATATTATTTTATATGTATGAGTGTTGTCTGCATGCATGCACCCATATCAAGCAATGTGTGGGGACATCAGAAGGTGTCTGATTCCCTGGAATTGGAGTTACAGATGGTTGTTAGCCACTGTGTGGGTGCTGGAAACTGAACCTAGGTCCTCTGAAAGAACAGCCATTATGCTACATATTTAGATTGTATTCAACTTCATTTTAATAAGATGGTGTTGTACATATTGTCCCCTAAGCCAATTTGTAATAACTTCCATATTTGTAAGACTAGCTATATATCTGCTTATAAAAAGCACAGTTGGGATTATTCAGTGTTGAAATTCCTTTATAGAAGAAGATGATGGTGGTCATTGGACCTTCCTCTGAGTGCCCAGCCAACCTTTCCAGCCAGCTATATGCAATTCTGTAGGCCATCATCGATGTTGGGTGAAGAATTTCTAGTGCCTCAGCAATTAAGAGTCCTGGCTACTCTTCCAGAGGACCTGTGCTCTGTTTCCAGCATGCATATGGTGGCTAACAGCCATTTATAACTCCAGTTCCAGAGGATCTGATGCCTTCTTCTGGTCTTCGTGGGCATTTCATGCTTGGGCAGATTTACATACATGGAGGCAAATAACTCATACACATAAAATAAAAATAATTAAATAAACAACAACAAAAAGTTTGAAAAGATAGGCAGAATAGTTATTCCTATAATGAAATACAGTATTTTCCCTTCCCAGAATTCCCATGCCTAATGCAGTGCCTATAAATCAAACAGCCAAGAGGATCAGCTGTCTTCTCAGATTCAGAAAGATGAAACTTTTCTTTTCCTTTTTCTGTCTTTCTTTCAGATGCTGGCCAGACTCCAAATATGCTTTTGCTGATTCTTCAGGCTTCCTTACTCTTTCTCTAAAACCCCTGTCCACACCATGCGCCCCCCTGCTGCCATGTGGCCAACCCTTATGCCAGTAACTCAAATGGCAAGACTGTTTTCTTCTCTCTTCCATTCTCCTCCTCCAGGCAGCTGCTGCTGAGATTTACAGCTCACCTGTCCTGAGAGGTTTTCTTCTGGATTCTAATAAAATTTCCCTTGAGCTTCTGTTTGAGTCCATTCTTAAATTATTTTATTAATGAGACTGAAAACTACAAGAAGGGGCTCTGATTTCCCAAGTTCCATTATCTTTCATGTGACACTCGGGGAAGCCCAAAATATTTAGAGTGTCTGCCCTGAGAAATATAGGTCCATAAAGCAGGGCATTAAAATGGCTGTGAGGAGTGTCTAGAGAACCAAATGGAGCAGCCTCAGAGAATCCCGAGAATCTATAGCTCTGAACACATTCTTCCATACAACTGAGAGTAATTTGAACACAACATGGAAAGCTGTAGTCATAGTCTACTAGAGCTAACAAATACAGAATTGCAAAAAACATAATACATTTTCAAGAAAATAAGAATGAGGAGGTACATTTCATGAAATATGTTTTCTTGAAGTTTGTCAAAATTTTCTTCAAAAGGTTTAATTCAAACTTCAAAGGGCTGAGGATGTAGCTCAGTGATAATGTATTTGCCAACCATGCCTGAGGCTCTGGGCTGAGGTTGTAGCTCAATGATAATGTATTTGCCAATCATGCATCAGGCTCTGGGTTCAGTCCCCAGAAAAAGAGAGAAGGGAGGGAAGGGGAGAAAGTTAATCAGCAAGATCAACTATTAGGCTAACAAAGACATTGAAAACCACAGTTCAGGGGCTGGAGAGATGACTCAATGGTTAAGAGCACTTCGTGCTCCTGCAGAAGATCCAGGTTTAATTCCTAGTGCCCATATCAAGAGGCTTACAATCACCTATTAACTCCAGCCCCATAGTATCCAGGGCCCTTTTCTGGCTTCCACAGGCACTCACATACATGTGAGATATACACATACACAACACATAAATAAAAATAAAAATCAATCATTTTTTAAAAAAGAACATTTTGGGGTTGGAGAGATGGCCTACCGGTTGAGAGTGCCGACTGTTCTTGCAGAGGACCCAAGTTCGATCCCCAGCACCCACATGGCAACTGAGAACCATTTTTGGCTCCAGTTCCAGGGGAATCTGACACCCTCTTCTGACCTCTGCAGCATTGCACGACACAGGTGCACAAACCCACATGCAGACAGTACATTCATACATATAAAAAACAAATAAAATTAATATATATAGAACATTTTAGCTCCTTGAACTCAAATAAAGACATGAAAACTCAGATGAGTTTATCCATGAAAATTGCT
The DNA here is from genome assembly GCA_009823505.1 of Rhizomys pruinosus. NCBI lineage: Eukaryota > Metazoa > Chordata > Mammalia > Rodentia > Spalacidae > Rhizomys > Rhizomys pruinosus. The sequence continues at coordinate 526,670 of VZQC01006792.1, forward strand.
GAATCTCAAAAACATTACAATAAATGACAAAAACTAGACAGAGAAGAGATGTATAATTCCATTTACATGAAATATAAAGAAAAGGCAAATTCAAAAGACAGAAATAAGATCAAATGTCTGAAATTGAAAGTATTAAGTTGGGTTTGATCAAGGATCAATAAATAAAATCAGAGCATGCTTGGGGAAGGATTCAAAAGTTTAATAATAAATTACAACACACTATGAGAGCTTCATAAATGTATAAGTCAAATGCAGATTTTTTTTTTGTTCTAGGTATTAATCATGATTGAGCCCTTTATCAAGCACTGTTTATCCTACTGACTACTAGTCTAATTGACTTCATGTTCCTTTATGCAAAAGGCTTCTTCTCATACTGTGTTGTTGTAGAGATAGTGGTGACATTCTGTGCTATTTAAAATAAAAAGAAGTCAAAATCCTTGAGATAAAATCACGTGTAACAATGTCATAAAGAGCAGTCACAAATCTGTAGGCCATGTATATCCAACAGTAGATTTGCTCTGTCTAGCTGTGATATATTTTACTTTTAATCTTTTTAAAGAATATTTTATTATTTTATGTATATGAATTTTTATGTATATGTTGTTTAATCTTTTAAAAGAATATTTTATTATTTTATGTATATGAATTTTTATGTATATGTTGCCTGCATTTATATAAGTGTACTGGTGTTGTGCAATGTCCAGGCAGGTCAGAAAAGAACATCGGATTCCGGTAGACCTGGAGTTACAAACATTTGTTAACTGGCAGGAGGGTGCCAGGAATCAAACCTGGGTCCTCCCAAGAGCAGCCAGTTCTCTTAACTACTGAGCCATCTCTCCAGCCCCTATTTCTAGCCTTTTTAATAGGATGCAGCATAAGGTTTATATTTTTGTCTTTGATTAACAAACCAAAAGGTATAGCAAAAATGAGATAATGTTTTCACATGACAGTGGGCATATTGTTGACCCTGGTCCTCCACACATGCCATTCTCCCATGTAAGCACCCTCTATCCTGGCCTGTAGACTCACTGTTACTCCTAATGCCAATGCCAATTAACTTGAGTTACCCATTAAGTCTGGGATTTTTTTCTCACTTTAAAATTTCCCACTGGGCATAGTGGTGCACACTTTTAATCCCAGCACTGGAGAGACAAAAGCTGGTGGACCTCTGTGAGTTTGAGTCCAGCCTGGTTTGCATTGCAAGTTCCAGCCCAGCCAGGCCTATACAAGGAAATTCCATCCCAAAAAAGAAAAAAGGAAAAAAAAAAGAAATTAAAAAAATACTTTTTTTTTAACCAATGGTTGACACAAAAATTAATCAAGAGGGCTGGAGAGATGGCTCAGCAGTTAAGAGCACTGACTGCTCTTACAAAGGAACTGGGTTTGATTCCCAGCAACTACATGGTAGCTAAGAACCATCCTTAAGCCAGGTGGGGCACATGCCTTTAATCCTAGCACTCCCTAACACTCTGGAGGCAGAGTCAGGCAGATCTCCATGAGTTCAAGGAAGAAAAGAAAATTAATCAAGAAAGTCCTTAGAATATATCAAACAGTTTACAAGTAGGAGAGTAAGAGGAAACAATGAAAATCTACATTTATTACCCGTGATGAACTTAATAAAGAAAAACTCTAGTCTGAAACAATACATAGTGACCATAGACGTTAATATTTTCAGAAAACCAACCATATGGCCACTTTGTGGCCAGATACTCTAGTGAGTCAAGTATAAACTGACAGATAAATATGCTCATGAAAACTGGGTGTGGTGGTGCATGCCTTTAATCCTAGCACTTCGGAGGCAGAGGCAGGCAGATCTCTATGAGTTCAAGGCCAGCCTTGTCTACAGAGTGAGTTTCAGGACAGCCAGAGCTACAGGGAGACCCTGTCTAAAAAAAAAAAAAAAGAAAAAAAAACATGCTCATGAGTGCCTATCATGATTCCTAAGTTATAATCATTACATCTCATCTATACCAAACATAATCATTCATATAATTCATACTGTTCAACTAATAATAAATCAATCAAATCACAATGGGCCAACAAAATTATCTCATATATGTGCACATATACAGTTTTAGAGTATAAGTATCACTGTTATGAGACATAAAATTTATTTAATACGCAATGACATAATTGTACCTTTGTCCAACAGTGAAGATTTATTCTAAGTACATCTGTACAATATGTGGAATCATGAAATTGGCATCTTTATATATTATTAGACTAAATAATAATAACCTTGTTGGAGGTTGTTCTTCTTTCTCTCTATTGCAGACTCTGGGGATTTGCCTGGCTCAGGAAAGGGGCTTTGGAGGACACTTTGAGAGACACATGCTTGGTTTGAAGTAGGAAGGCCAAATCCTATCTCTAGAGCCAGATTCTCAATGAGTATAAACAGCACATGACAATTTACCAATATAATACATACACCAAAGCCATTTATAAAACTGCAAAGGTGAAGAGGATAACTAATGGTATGTTTTCTTAAGCAGAAGAAGAGAGAGAAGGAACCCAGTGACATAGGCTGTACAGGAGACAGGCTGTTGAATTGAGCAGTGGCAGGATGGACCCAGAGCCCCTGTGATCCTTATAATTTCCGTGGATTTGTCTAGGTGATCCTTATCATCTGCCGAGTTGTACATGGGGAACATGCTTTGACAAGAGACAGAAAACATTCTTTCCCTTTAGAGTATTATCAGAGACAGAGCACTTGGATTTGAAGGGTCATTCTGGTATCTCTAAATTTCATAAGGCCATAGGTGAGTGCCAGTCAGTATGCATGATCAAGGATGATAAAGCCAACAGAAGTATCTGTCTTTACTATGTCTAACTTGAACTCCTCCCTGACTACACAGGATGATGAAATGCTTTAAGGTCTATGTCCACAATCAGTTAGCATGTGTCTTTAAGTAGAAGAAAACAACTTGAAAAACTTAACATGTGTCTTTCTTCCTATGAGGAGACCCTCCAGGTTCTTGCCTTGAGTTCCTACCTTGGGGTCCCTAAGTGATGAACTGTGACCCAGGAGATGTGAGATGAATAAACCTTTTGCTCCCCAAGTTGGTATTGGTTGGAATGTTTGTCACAGCAACTGAAAGCAAACTAGAATGCCATAACAGAAGTGGAAGGAATGGGTGCCGTGTGCTCAGTGTGAACAGGTGTTGCTCTGGGAGCACGTGCAGAAACTGGGAAGGCGAAATGGTGACTTTAACACCATTTTTTCCCACTTGAGCATGCGTTGGGCAGAGATCAGACCCTGCTATGCTTATAGAAGGAATTCAGATTCCTTAGAAACCAACTTGATAATAACGTTAATCCTGACTTAAAACCTTGGCAGCTTGTGTGTTGCTTCCATCCAGAAAAGCAATTGCCTGTGGGCTATATGGTCTAAGACACTGATGGTTTCTACTGCTATAGCTGGGGGCCTGTGGGCTAGTCAAGCACAGGCCCTCTGTTTTCCACCTTTCCCCCAAAACCTGATCCAAAGTCTCCCAAGTTCTCTGAGGGAATCATGGTGGAGAGGGAAAGAGATCTTACTGAAAGATAAAGAATCATATCCATATACATAAAGAACCACACAAAAATATGGCTCTACTAGTGGCTTATAGGTGCTACACTAGGGCATGAGAATTCTGGGAAGGAAAAGTGTTGGTTAAATATATATTGTCTGTTGGTCCTTTAGTCACACAATCCGAACGATGTTGATGTTCTTCCCTCCTAGAACCGGGCTGGCAGGTTCACAAGGCTACAAGCTTCAGGGCTGTCTCCTGCCTGCAGGCTGCAGTCCCTAGGCTTAGCTCTGGCAAGGAAGGAGGAGGGGACCGTGGGAAGTTACCTGAGGAAGGAAAGAAAGACACGCACTCAGAGAAAGTCCAGGAGATAGACTCAGTTTTATTCATGCCAGCAATGTATTTATATACTAAAGGCTACTGTGCTTTGGGCAAGGAAGTGGGATGGCAGGAGGAAGGGAAGGGTGAGCCACCTTGGCTCCTACCAGGGGGCTGTAGAGCTCCTGTTTGTGCAACCAGTAAACTAGAGGTGTGATATTTTGCTCAATACCTCAAGGGAAGGGGCTATACAGTTCTGGAACTTTGCAGAGATAGGTAAGGCAGGAAAACACTGCAATATCCCGACCTCGTGGAGCTATAGATAACTCACAGAGACAAATGAATGACTGCAGAGGTATCAGATAACTCTTGGAGGTTCCATGGGACAGGTTTTACAGGTCTGCTTTGAGCCAGGCAAAGTTTCGTTCCTATAGAAAAGTACATTAACTTGTTAAAGGATTAATTATCCTTCTAACTCTTTAGCAGAGTTTAAGGGGAGTCTGCCTTCCTGGGTGTGATCCTGCCTTCCTGAGGAGAGGTCTCTTGGCCAGGTGACTGACCTGGCCAACTGAAATGTAAGGTCTCTGCCCAGGTCGGCTATTCCATTGACCAGACGTTTTCCCTTAATGGGGCTTTCTTTCTTCACTAACAATAACACACGGTTCTATTTTGCTTTCAGAATTTTCACTCTTACTAAACATTTGCTACTCTACTTTCCAAATATTGAGTTTTTCCAAAGTGGAGTCAGGGTGTTGCCATCTTCCAAGGGAAGATGTTCTTGTGAAGAGCAGAAGTAGTTAAAAAGTAATTTTTAGCCAGATTCTGACTTTCTTATTTCCTTTATCTGGACTTTACCTACTCACCAGTGTTTTAATTACCCTTGGTATTTCTGTGTTAGTATTCAAATCACGAATGCTATGCCCTGAATCCATTACAGGTTTAGGCTTTGATACTTGAAAGTTTCAGTTTTGGAAATTCAAACCATTTTTGCATCAAAAATATTTCTCTGCTATGTGTTTCAAAAAGTTATTTTAAAACCCCAGAGCTATAAATTAGTTTCATTTAAAAAAGTTATTGCCTGTGGTGTTTCTTCCTTGGAATGACAAGTATTTTATTTGAAGGAGAGGAAGGAACTTTGGTAAAATAAGCAATCAGGATGGAAAATATACCAATTAAATATATAAAAGAAGTATTTTACACACACACACACACACACACACTCACACACATAGATATATTTCAGAAGAACAGAGAGTTACAGTAGAGAAAGTTGAGGATTTTCTTATTCTGTGATATGGAATGTGAAATAATAAAAACATTCAGAAGAGAATTAACTTTGTCTTGTGTTATTTCTTGGTTTTTAGCTATTTTTTGTTAATTTCTTGGGCCTGCATACAAGTACTGAATTTCACCGTGGTGTCTTCATATATGTCTTCATATATGTCTTCATATATGTCTTCAGTCATTATATTCTGCCCTTACTTCCCTTTGCCTCCTTCCCTGCAGCTTAGTCCCTTTCTTCCCTCACTAGGGCCCCACTTTGTGCCTTGTTATTACGTGTATTTCGCTGCCCTCTCCATTCTCCTTCTCCCTTAAGATGTCTTCCTCTCTTCCATGATCCTTTTTCTAGTTTATGACCTAAAAACACATGTGCATATATACACACACATTAACATACATGCATAATTTTATATAGATTCTAAATATGAGAAAAAACATGATATTTGTCTTTCTGAGTCTGGCTTATTTTACTTAACATAATGATTTATATTATGTTAATTTTCCTGTAAATATCAGTATTTAACTTTTCTTTCCACCTCAATAAAATTCCTTTGTGCCTATATGCCACATTTTCTTTGTCCATTCATTTATCACTATATACTTATATATGTTCACTTTACAGGTTTTTGTGAAAAGCACAGGTATAAACATGAATGTACAAGTATCTCTAGTATGTTGAGTTAGAATCCCTTGGGTACATAGCCAAGAGTGGGATAGTTGTGTCACATGGGAGTTCTATTTTCAGTGTTTTGAGAAACTTCCACATTAATTTCCATTGTGCTTGCACCAACTTACATTCCCACCAATAGCGGGGATTCCTCTTTCCTCACATTCTGGCCAGCTTTGGTTGTCATTTTGCTATAAGGGTCCCATCTTGTGGTACTTAATCTCATTAAACAAAAGAATTTAAAAATGGACCCAAACAGAAGATTAAAAGAACAATGTTATTAGAGTTTAAAAGAAAAAGCTCCAGGGCAAGCAAGCTGTAAATCTGGTGGAGAATGGAGGAGAAAAGGACACAAAAAGACATACAGTTTAAGCTGGCTTGTAGGTCAGACACATGTGGGCTGGCAGCCACATGGTGGGAAGGGAGCTTTAGAGAAAGAGTGCAGAAACCAACACTGGTGCAAAACCCAAGGTGTTAGGGAAATCATGCTTAGAAAAGAGGTACAAAGAATAAAAGTGGGCAGATTTACTTAGGTACTTGTCTGTGACCCTATAAGTAACTGTATTAGGGGTGGAGATTGTGGGCAGGAAATTCACCATCATTAAAGCACTAGCTATTCTACCTCTCAGTTTAGCATGATGTAACCTGAACCCATTTCCTAGGAGTGTTCTCATGGCCAGGGAATTGCCCTGGCCCAACTGGAATGTTGAGTTGTAATGGTGTATACAGCCTAGGTAACTCCATTTTGTTTTAGTGACTCCATCTTAATGGTTGAACCGTAGTCAAGAAAAACAAGTCCAGGAAGAGCCAGTTGGTTATCTTGATCTTTGGAGTCCCTTCACGGTGTCTTGCTTTTAACAATCTATCTTATCTTTTGTAAAGGTTTTGCTGCAGCCCATCCACTGCTTATCTTAGCTTTTGTAATCCTGTACCGGGCAGAGACTGAGGTTTTTATTGTCTGACTGGAATTTCTCAAAAAAAAAATTTACCCCTAAGTCAGTGCTGTATCCTCCAAATCTCAACCTGGATACAGTTCTGGCCTGCCCAAATTAAAAACCCAATTTGGCTAATTGGAACCTGGAGTCTGTGTGGTCTCTTATCTCCTAGTGGTCTCTGCACAACAGAGACCACTAGGCCAAAGATTTTTTTTTCTTGGTCAGGAGCTCATGCTCAAGGGACCCTTATTATTCCTGTAACAATGTGTTTTCTTGGTGATAGCCATCCTGACTGGGATGAACTCACATTCCAGAGCAGCTTAAATTTGTGTTTTCCTGATAGCTAATTAAAGACATTGATATGACAGAGGACCCTGAAACAGCGATTGTTCCTTGAGGCCACAAGATATATTTATTTATCTATTTATTTATTTCTTTATATTTATTTATTTATTTATTTATTTCAGACATGGTCTCTCACTAGAGACTAGGCTAGCCTTGAACTCACAGAGATCCACCTGCCTCTGCCTCTCAAGTGCTGGGATTAAAGTCACATGCTACCATGCCAGGCTTAAAGATTTATTTTTATTCTTTTTTTAAAGATGTTTTAAAATTTAATTTTATGTGTATGAATGTTTGCCTGCATGTATATATGTACTCCACCTGCATGCCCAGTGCCCACAGAGAATCCCTTGGAATTCTAAGCACAGATGGTACCTAGAATGGTGCTGGAAACCAAATTTGGATCCTCTGCAAGAGCAGGAAGTACTTAATTGATGAGCCATCTATCTAGACTCCTGTTTTTTGTTATTGTGTGTGGGGGTATGTGCATGTCAGTGCAGGTGCCCTTGGAGGCCAGAGGCTTCAGATTCCTCCCAGAAATAAAATTACAGGAAATTGTGCGTGGCCTAGGCATCTCTTCAGCTCCCACAAAATTTATTTACAAGCTGAAAGACTGGTTCAGGCTTCAAAAGAGAGGAAGAGGTTTTCAGACCACTCTGAAAAATAAGGAACTCTACTTTAAAGGAAAATGAGGAAGGAATCTAGAAGGTGTGGTGGTTGGTGAGGAGGAAGGTGTATGCATTGGATGGGTGTCTTAGCCCTTTGAAGCCTGAGATCTCTAAGTCCCTAGTGCCTTTATTGTCCTCCTGGTTCATGAGTCAAATTATTGACTGGATAATTTTTTTTGGTCATTTTCGAGACAGGGTCTCCCTATAGCCCCAGCTGGCCTGGAACTCTCTCTGTAGACCAGGCTGGCCTTGAACTCACAAAGATCCACCTGCCTCTGCCTCCCGAGTGCTAGGATTAAAGGCAAACACCACCACACCTGGTTGGATAATATTTTTTAGTTTGACTTTTGCTGTCTCTCTCTCCTTAATATTAATGCCCCGTCTGATCTGTAAAGGGCAAAGATTTTTTTCCCTTTTGCATATTGTCTCTTTTTAACATCATGTTTACTGTCTCTATTTTTCCATTTTTGTGTATGGACTCTGGTGATGGTCCTATTTTCTGTGCAGAAGGTTTTGAATTTCATGTAACCCCATTTGTCAAATTTTGGGATTGTTTCTAATGTAATCAGAAAGTAATTTCTTTTTCTAAATTTTGGTGTTGTTTACTTTTATTCTATGTGTATGAGTGTTTTCCATGGATGTATTTAAGTGCATCCATGCATGCGATGTTCTTGGAAGCCAGAAAAGGCCATCAGATCCCCTAGAACTGGAGTCATAGCTGATTATTAGCTGCTCCAAGGGTGCTGGGAAGTGCACCCAGGTCCTCTGGAAGGGCACCCAGTGCTCTTATCCATTAAACCACCTCTCTTGTCCCAATAAAATAATTGATTTTGCCTATAATTTGAATTTTTTGCATGCTTTTATATACCAGTTACAAGGTTTCAGGTCTTTCATTAAGGTGCTTAATCCAGTCTGACGTGCAGGTAGAGAGATAGTGATCTAGCTTCATCCTTCAACATGTAGAGATAGAATTTTTATGGTACCATTTTTAAAAAGAAGTTGTCATTTCTCCGATGTATGATTTTTATAGTATTGTCAAAACTTGCTGGCTATCCCTGTGTGGGTTTATTTCTGGGTCTTCCATCCTAATCCATGGGTCTACATGTCTGCTTTTTTGTGTGCTAATACCATGAAATTTTTACCACTATTATTCTATAATATATTTGAGATAGATTATTATAGTTCCTCCAGCATTGTTCTTTCTGCCAGAAAATTGTTTTGGTTATTTGAATTTATTATATGAACTTTTCTCAGGGAAAGAAACATTTATTTCCCCCAGGGCACTACTGACAGAAAAAGAAATTATTCAACCAGTCTACCTCGATTAACCAATTATTTAAATGGGTTTACTTTTTTTTTAAATTTAATTTTTATTGCTGCTTTGTGCATTTCATACATTTTTTCCAATTCAGTTCAGGCTTATTTCCCTTTCCCTTCCCCCCCACCCCCACCCCATCCCAGATCATGCATTCTGCCATAACTGTCCTGCATCTTTCTCTCAGTTTTTTTTTCCATTTTTTTTAGCTATAAGTGATAATCCATGAGTACAAGCATCCTTCGTGCAAAACCAATCTGCAGGCTGTTGTGCCCAAACCCCTACAGCCCCACCATCCAGTGGGGGGTGACAGGTTGTTTGTTCAATCAAGTTGATCAAATGAGTGTCCAGACTACATTGCTGTAGTTTCACCATTCACCCCAATCGGAGCCCTTACATTCTACCACGCCCCCTCTTCCGCAGATTGTTCCCTAGGCTTAGAAAAGGGGCACAGGTGGATGAGAGGTAAAACAATCCACTCTCTCTGGAGCTGTTGACTTGGACTCTGGTCAATTCTGGCTGTTTCCTTTCATGGGCTGACAGTTTGTCCAGGAATAACCTTTCGATCCTACTAATGAAGAGACCGCACATGCAAGTGTACAGATGGCCTCTGGAATGCCAGAGAGTGTTACCAAAGGCCACTAAACCAATAAAGCAAATACGGGTCTCCCTGAGTCAAGCAAGACTCCACCGTCAGCACCAGCTACACCTCACCTGCCTGGAAATACTGTGCAGCAGAGGCAGCCATGTGCCTGTATATCCCAAATCTAATTGGCTATTGGCTCTCTCCTTGGAGGAATAACCCATGGCTGATGCCACAAGCTTACATCCTCTACAGGTTAGGAGATGTTATAAGCCACAGTAAGACCCTGTCATATTTAACAGGGGGGAAAATGTAATTCATGGATTAACATCATCCAAACATATGTGTCTATGCTAAAGTAACCTACCATAACTATTAGTGCTGCTTAAATACCTATATATCTAAATGGGGTTACTTTTTTTTTTAATTTTTAAAAATTTTATTTATTTCCATATGTGTATGAATGTATTGTCTGCATGCAAGTTTGTGCACCCGTGACGTGCAACGCCGCGGAAGTCAGAAGAGGGTGTCAGACTCCCCTGGAACTGGAGCTCTCCTGGAATTGGAGTTTCAGATGGCTCTCGGCCGCCATGTGGGTGCTGGGGATCGAACCCGGGTCCTCTGCAAGAGCGGTCGGTGCTCTTAACCGCTAGGCCATTTCTCCAGCCCTAAATGGGGTTACTTTTAAGGATATGGTTGAAAGGGTGCTTCTAGAGTCATGGGAAACTAATGCAGAGGCTATACCAACAAGGAAACTATCCCTCTCAAAGATGATCAACTGTCTCCAAATCCTCAACAAGGGATAGGGGGTTTGCTTTTTATACTTCTGGAAAGAATGTGATTGGGATTTTGATGGGGTTTGCATTGAATCTATATACTCAATAATACAACCATTTTCACAGCATCAATTTTGCCAATCCATGAGCATGGGAGGTCTTACCATCTTCCAGCATCTTCTTAAGCTTCTTTCTCGAGTATATTAAAGTTTTAATTTACCTCCTGGTGACATTTACTTCCAGGTAGTCCAACTTTTCTTCATATTTTAATTGAATTTTTGAGAAATTTATACACTGTGTTTCAATTATATTTAGATACTCTCCTTTACCTGCATTCCTCTACAGCCCCCCTACTGGGTTTCATGGACTCTGCCATAAATATTAAGGACTACCGAGTCATGTTTGTGTTCCTTAATGTCCTCAGGTATGCATCCATCCACTGGAACCTGCTTAACTTATCTAATGTCACGCCCTTAAATAAAACCAACCCAGGGGGTGGAGAGATGGCTCAGCAGTTAAGAGCACCGACTGCTCTTGCAGAGGACCCAGGTTCGATTCCTAGAACCCACATGGCGGCTAAGAACTGTCTTTAACTTCAGTTGCAGGGGAATCTGACGCCCTCTTCTGACTTCCGTGGCACCAACCTACATGCAGACAGTACACTCAATACACATAAAAAATAATAAATAAAAAATAATAAAAAAGAATAGACTCGAGGGGCTGGAGAGATGACTCAGCATTAAGAGCACTGGCTTCTCTTGCAGAGAAGGGTTTGATTCCCGGGACCAAATGATGGCTAATGCCCATTCGTAATTCCAGTTTCAGGGGAATCTGACACATTCTTCTAATTTCTGCATACCCTACATAACAGGGGTGCACTCACATACATGCAGGCAATACACTCATACACATAAAAGAAAAAAATAGAATGGATTTGAACTCTAGATTTATGGCAATTTTATTGGAATATAAGGGAAAATCCTGAGGGCAGGCAAGCTGTAATCTCAATAGCTGTTGGGAACTAATAACTGCTGAGCAAAGGGAGAATTCATTTTGTTTTTAAAAAATATTTTATTATTTTTATTTTACCCTTATGAATGTATTGCCTGTGTGTATGCAAGTGCATCCCTGTTGTGCAATGCCTGTGGAGGTCAGAAGAGGGTGTTGAATTCTCATAGAACTGAAGTTAAGGATGGTTGTTAGCTGCCATGTGGGTGCTGGGAGTAGAACCTGGGTCCTCTGAAAGTGCAAACAGTGCTCTTAACTGCTGAGCCATCTCTCCATCCTGAGAATCAATTTTCTTTAAGTATGTGATGCTAAATGTTTAACCAGGTTCCAATGGATAAACCAACATGGAAGGGCATTTGGAGACACAAATTCGACTTGACAGTCTTTAATATATATGACAGAGTACATGAAAGTGGGTTGGGGAGTGTCAAGAGGGGACATGTAGGTCAGGGAATGTCTAAATATTATCAAAATATATTGTGCCAAATTTCAATAAAATCAATAAAATAAAAAAGTTTATATTTAATGGTAAAAAGAGCAAGCTGTAGAGAACTTACACCTTCTATAACATCTAATACATGACTGTGTAATCTGAGTAGGAGTTATTTTAAAATTTGTTTTACATGTGCATGCGTGTGTGTGTGTGTATGTGTGTGTGTGTGTGTGTGTGTGTGTGTGTATACTCATGCATGCATGGGCCATGGCACATATGTGGTCAGAGGACAATGTTCAGGAGTTGGCTCTGTCCTTCACCATGGGTTCTGGATTGAACTCAAGTTGTCAGGCTTGATGGCACATGCATTTACCAGCTGAGTGATTCTGCTGACTCTCTTACATACATTTTATAAACTATGATTCTGTTGTTTCCTAGTCCATAAAAATGAAGGAATGTAATTATGTTGTTTATAGTTTGCACAACTTTCAGCTTGTGTGGAACAGAGGAGTTACAAAATATTTCTCAAGAATTAATTTATATTCTCAGTATTCTGCAAGTTAAATACTAATTACATGAAACAGGCTTATTTTCTCCTCTCCTCCTTCTTCTGTTTCTCTTCTTTTTAAAAGTTTGCTCCTTTTTTACTAGATCAGTTATGCAATCATTTGAATAACATTTTCCAGCTTGATTTCTGAAAATGTTGGTTGATTTAAATAGAATCTTTTTCCTTAGCAATTTGTCTAAGTAACAACTTCAGTTATACTGTATATAATACTTAGGTCTGACTCAAGGTAGGTAGGTATTCAATAAACATCTATTAAATCAATTAATGAATGCCTGTTCTTGCCAAATGTTTTCATGGAGAAGTGATAAGTGAATAGGAATGGTGTTATTTATTGAATAAAGTCTGCCCTCAGATCCTTGGCCTAATGTTTGCTGGAGGAGGAAAAATCAAAGAATAACGTTTACAATAAGTCTCTTGGTTGATGAAGCACAGCCAGTTCAGGATTTGGATGATCTGTGGGTGCTCAAAGGATACAAGTACCCCAATTTTATTGCCTCAGCAGTCTGTAGAGCAGGAACCTCTATACTTCAATATGTATGCAGATCATCTGGTATCTTGTTAAATTGCAAATTCCATTATTTGTTCACATATTGAAGGCCTAGTCTCTGTGATTTGTCAGATGCTTCATGTTTTGTCTTAATGCAGGATGACAACCTGCTGAAGCATGTTGTTTCAATTTATTTTCTTAAAATATGAATAGTCAATAAGGCATAAATAGTTACGTTTATTTCCCCCTCATGCATAGTTCAATCCTTGGGTTAGTTATGAAGCATTAAATTGTCTGTTTGGATGGTGTGGGAATAACTGGATGCATTATGATTAGTGAGTCTGGTGTGTAGTGTTTTTTATAGGGCATTGTAGACAGTTTTGCATATTATTTCAATCCCCCTGTATGGTTTATTTATTGCACTGGGTTGTTTTCTTCTGAAGATCAAAGCATTCATACTTTGTGGGTGTCTTCTCTTTCATAATGCTCCCTTCTTGTATGCTGAGCTGAAGTGACTGCAGAATTCATTATTATTTCATTCCTCAGATTTTAAAACGTTCAGTATCTGCTAAATTTTATATTTTCCAAGAGAATAAAGGGAAGGCAAGCATGAAGAACAGTGCACTTCAACAAGATGCTTGTGACTGTTAACAGACTGGGTGAATAAATACATCCTCAGAAGTCTCCAGGCATACTCTGTCTAGAGATTCCACATATTCCCCTTCTTCCAAATCAGATATTTTTAAAGAAAGCAGAACTTTTACCATAGTAGGCATCCTTACTCGATAAATATTTTATGGTAGAAAAAAGACCAGTTGCAGGGATTACCTAATAGCTGGCTATGTGGATTGCTGAGTGACAATTGCTCAGGAACAAGTGATTGTTTATAATGTAGTTAACTCACTTGCCAAGGTAACAACTTGTAATGGCCTCTACTTTGGGCATTCCATTATTGTGTTTATGGTGATATTTTTAGGCCTCTGGCACTTTTCTTCCTCTCTATCAGATTAATGTGGGTGTATTACCTGAAATTCCCATTTAAAGTGAGAACAGATGGGCATATGGTGGGATCCACAGAACTTGAAGAAAAATGTGCACATGAACACATACATCTTTTAAAATGTACTTTTGGAAAATTTGTAAGATTTTTTAGATTAAGAATAGCTGAAGCCAGGATGAGAAGGAAATAAGAAGAAAGAAAATGATATTACAGATGAGATAAGCAGAAAATAAGGAAGGCAAATATAACAAGGCTTAATGTGCCCAGTATTGTTTGGACTGTCAACTTTCAGCCATTCCTGAATTATATTTAGATCATTCTCTAGGAGTTCTAAGAAATGTCTTATTAAAGATCAGCTGCAAAGATAAAAACAAGGGGAAATGTGATCACATGCACCAGAAAAAATAATGTAAAAATGAAGCAATCACATTAAAGATTATCTTAAAGACGTAAAATGGGGTGTGTAAAAATATGTGATAGTTTCAGTTTTTACTATAGTTTCAGTGTTACTTAAAATGTGGAAGGTGGAAGTAACCTGAACTCAACATAAGAGCATGGTTTTGTTAAATATAGATCCCCCCCAAAAAACCCCACTAGTATGCAATCAAAAAATAAGTTTTGTGTAACAATGCTTCTTGAATATTAATGCACATATGAATCAGTGGTACTCTGGTAAAAGTTTAATGACTGGCTTCCTGAAACAAGTTTGATTTACAGTGTTTGATTATTTCCATGACATAAATACTTCACCATGGGTGATTACGGTTTCCCAAAGTAATGCTACTGAAGGCTAAGCTAGGAAGAAAAGCTGAAAATTGAGTCTTTTAAGATGCCACTCAATGTTAATACATGACTGAATTTTGAATCACTAGTGATATTGTTCAAATGGTTTGTAATTTGCTGGGTCTCGGATGACGCCTAAGAACTTTTTTGTATGAGATGCCATCTACCATGCTGTGGTTCTGCTGCTGTGGGCACAGTTGAAGCAGCAAGCCTATTGGGTAGTATCCACTGAGAAGGGAATTTTTTTTCCTTAAATAAAACTTCTGTACAGTGTATTTGTATTTTCTTATCATGTACATTAATTTTCCAATTAAGGAAATAGAAAAAGGGATAGTTTTCACAGTGTATTTCCAGACACTGATTCTCAAACACATAATGGATGGTTAGGATTAGTTCCATATTTCTTTTTATTTTTTAAATTTATTTATATATATATTTTTATCAAATCTAGACCCGTGAACCCCCCCCATTCCCACACCCCACCAGAGCTCATGCATTCTGCCAAACATGCTTTTCATCTCTTTCTCAGTCTTTCTCGATGTTCTCCATGTGGAAGTTGACTGTTTTGAGCAGAAGTTCACTGTTTCAGACAGTTCTTTGATGCAGTCCTTTGTGTTGTTGTTATTGTTGTTGTTGTTGTTTCCAATATGCATCAATCCCAAGTGCTTTGGACAAAAGCTCAGGGGGCCCTACACAAGAAATACTTACAACTAGGTAATTGGCACTAGTATCCACAGATGAGGGATACCATTTGTCATTTGTTTTTCTGGGACTGTGTTACTTCACTCAGCATGATGTCCTCTAGCTCCAGCCACTTTCCTGCAAAGCTCATGATGTCGTCTTTCTTTACTGCTGCATAGAACTCCATTGTGTAGATGTACCACATTTTCTCTATCCACTCATCAGTTGAGGGGCATTTGGGTTGGTTCCAGCTCCTTGCTATTGTGGAGAGAGCTGCAATAACATGGCCATGCATTATCTCTGCAGTGGGTGAGTCTTGAGGTTTACATGCCTAGGACTGGTATGGCTGGGTTGGGGGTAGGCAGAGTTTCATTCAAGTCTTCCAAGGGTCCGCCACACTGCTTTCCATAGTATCTTGCAAGAGTTCACATTCCCACCAGCAGTAGATGAGTGTTCCCCTTTCCCCAAACCTCTACAGCACTTGGTGTCATGTGGGTTTCTTGATCCTAGCCAGTCTTATTGGAGTAAGAGGATATCTTAAAGTGGGTTTGATTTGCAATTTCCTTAATTATAGTGGAGGTTAAGAAGTCTTAAGGTGTTTCTCAGCCATCTCTCATTCCCCACTTGTGAAGTCTCTGGTTTTCAGTTCTTTGCTGCATCTATTGAATGGGTCATTTTTTCTTTCTTCGTTGTTTTTTGAGTACTTTATATATTCTGGAAATCGATGCTTTGTCAGATGTTTCTGTGGTAAGGTTTCCCTCCCACTCTGTGTGATTTCTCTTCACTTCCTTGATGTTTTCTTTTGATGTCAGAAGCTTTTGAGTTTTAATGAAGTCCCATTTGTCAATTGGCGACCTTAATTAAATCTTGTGCACTGCTGGGGGGGGGGGGGTTTTTTTTTTTTTTTCTGATTTAAGAAGTCTTTTCTGATGACCTTACGCTTTCGCTCTTGTTTGTTTCTGCTGCCATATACGTGTTTTCGTTCCTTATTGCTTTCACAGAGGTTTTGGGGTTTCACGTTGAGGTCTTTGATCTATCTGGAGTTGACTTTTTAGCATTTGTAGGGGTTTAATTGTCAGCCATTCTTTCTAGAAATGGTGGATCCAGTTTTTGCCAACACCACTTGCTTAAGAGGCTGTCTTTTCTTCCATTGTGTCTTCCTTGGCCCCCTTGTCAAAAATAAGATTGGTGCATGAAATTGGTATGTGCTCAGAGTTTTGGAATCTTCAGTTTTGTTCCATGGGTCAACAAGTCTGTTTTTGTGCCAGTACAGCTGTGTGTATAGGACTATAGCCCGGTAGTATATTGAAGAGTCTGGTCCTAGAGATCCCCCCTGTGTAGCTCTTTTTCACGTCAGGGTTGTTTTTGGCTTGTCAGGGTCTTTTTTTTTCTTCAGAATGATTTAGGACTTTTTTTCTTCCAAGCCTGTGAAGAAATCGTGGGGATTTAAATGGGATTGCATTAAAATTATAGAAGAGTTCTGCTTTTCTTTCTATTTCATTGATTTTCTGCTCTGATTTTTGTTTTTCGTCTTCTCTAGTCTGTTGATTTTAGTTTTTTGGTTTTCTCATCTTTTTTTTAGCTGCAGTGTTAGATCTAGTTCACTTTTGCTCTTTTCTGTTTTTTTCTAATGTAGGCGACCCAGGGCTATAAACTTCCCTCTTAGGAGCTGCTTTTAAGGTATCCACCACAGGTTGTTGTTGTGTTGTATATTGTCATTGTCATCAGTTATCCAGGAATGGGCCTTTATTTCATTTCTTATCTCTTCCTTGACCCATTCATTATCAAGAGTGTGTTGTTTATCGTCCTCATGGTTCTTGTAGGCAGGGGCTTATTCTGGTATTGATGTTGAGCTTTTATTGGCACTGCTGGTCCTTGATAGAATGCAATGAAATTGATTTCAATCTTTTGTTTGTGGAGGTTTTTCGTCTCTGTGTCCCAGGTGTGGTCGAATTTTGGAGAATGTTTTCCATGGGGTGCTGATTAAAGTGTATTCTCTGGTATTAAGGGTAGAATATTCGGTAGAAGTCTAGTGAGGTCCATTTGGTGTATCATATTGTTCAGTTAGATGTCTCTCTGTTTATTTTTTGTCCTGTTGACCTATCCAAAGGACTCAGTGGGATATTGAAATCTCCTTCTATGAGTGTACTGGGGTTAGTGTGTGATTTGTGGTCCTGGAGAATTGTCTTTATAAGAATTTGGTGCACAGAGTTTTGGGGCATATATATTCATAATTGTGAAATCTTCTTGGTGAATTTTTTCCTTTGATAAAAATGTAATGGCCTCTTTGTCTCTTTCAGATTCTTTTTATTTTTGAAGTCTAATTGTGTCTGATATTAAAATAGCAACAACCTGCTTTCTTTTTGGTACCATTTGCTTGGAATATTTTTTTCCATCTTTTCACTTTAAGGTGGTGCCTATCCTTGAAGGTAAGATGTGTTTCTTGTAGACAGCATATGTGGTTTCTGTTTCCCTAATCCAATCTCCCAGTCTATGCCTTTTGATTGGGGGAATTTAGTCCATTAAATATTAAAGTTATGACTTATAGGTTTGTGTTGCTTCCTTTTGCCTTATTATCCATTTGGTGGTTTGTTTAGGTTTTACTTCTGCAGTTAGGCTTTATTGATTTCTCTTTCTAGGTCTGGGGATGGTTGCTCCTCTTCTGTCCTTTGAATTTGCTTCAAGTCTTCTTGAAGGGTTGTTTTCCAGACATGTATTCTTCATAACTTGTTTATGTCATGGAAAGGTTTTTTCTCTCTTCAACTATAGTTGACATTTTTTCTGGGTATAGTAATCGGGTTGGCATCTATTGTCCCTTTAACACTTGGGAATGATTTGCTCCAAGATCCTTCTTGTTTTCATCGTTTGCATTGAGAAATAGGTTTCCCCCTAAAGGTAATCACTTTTTTTTCTCTTGTAGCTTTAAGGATTTGTCTTTGTTTTGGGTGTCTAGCATTTTAACTATGATGTGGCATGGAGAGTTTCTTTTCTGATCTTGTCTGTTTGGAGTTCTATGTGTTTCTTGTTTTTGTATTGGTTTGTCTTTTTTTAGTTTGGGGAAGTTTTCATCTATTATTCTATTGAAGATCTGATCAACACCATTCTCTTGGGATTCTTCTCCTTCCTCTATTCCTGTGATGCAGAGGTTTGATCTTTTTATAGTGTCCCACAGTTCCTGGTTGTTCCACTTTTGTGTATTTTAAAATTTTTCATAATCTTTACTTGAAGTTTTTATTTGCTCTGTGTTATCTTCCAGGTCTGATATTCTTTGTTCTTCTTCCTCCATTCTGCTTCTGAGGCTTTTTTCATTCCTTTCTTTTTGATTGGATGAGTGTTTGATTTCCTTTTTCATTTCCTCTTCTGATTTCTTTAGTATTTCTACTTCTTTTTGAGCTTCTCAATCTCTTCCTGTAGCTCTTTGCTTTCCTGGTTGGTTTCCTTATCTTTTTCGGCATGGGTTCTTTTCAGTGTTTCTACTTCCTTCTGGAGTTTGTCATTCTCTCTCTCTAGGTCCTTCTTAAGTCCTTCATTCTCTTTTCTTAGTTCTTTGCTCTTTATAATCTTGTAGTTCTTTAAATATGTTCCCAATTGTGTTTCTGATATCTGTGTCCTGGGCCATCCCCAGGGGCATCCCACTCTAGGAATCTTCTATAGGGTTGGTAGAGCTTGGTGCAAGATTATCCTGACCCTTTCCCTGTTGTCTCTTCTTCCTGTTCCTGGCATATGGCCTTCTCCTTGCCTGTATTCCAATGTGAGTCCTAAATGCCTCTTCACTGTGTTGAAGGCTTGCTTTGCTTGCCTACTTCAGATGCCTTTGTAATCCCATTTGGGGTGGGGTGGTCTTTAGCCCGTGCCCTGGTACCTGCACTTCAGCTGGTCTCAGGAGATCTCAGATCTCAAGACTCACGCAACCCTGCCTTTTATACCATCTGGGAGGATAACTCAGCCCCCACAGCCACAAAAGCCAATTAAGCCAAAAACAACTGGATTAACGGATTAACTAGATTAAGTCAATCAACAATCAGCCTTGCTGAAGCACCCAGTTCCTACCTACCTTCCTGTGCTTCAGACCCCCATATTTCTTTTTAAATAGAATTTTTATACATTTAATAAAACATACTAATCATATTCAGAACCTGTCCCTTATTTGGAGTGCCCTATCCCCCCTTCCCCCACTGGATTTCATGAATTCTCTCATAGGTGTTAAAGAATATTGAGTCACTCCCTCAGTGTGAGTTCATCCATTGGAGCCTGGTAAGGTTATCTAGTTCCACTCCCTTAAAGAAGACTGACTCTCCCTTACCCAGAAGTCATCAGTTAACAATAGTGGCTCAGCTATGGTTAGGGTTTATAACCCATTTCTCCACTTCTATGTTCATTTTTCTTGACAGTTTGAATTTGCGTGGTCATCTGCATGGTGTAACCGTTGCTATAAATTCATATAAGCAAGTTCCCAGTTACCTGGAAAACTATCTCCACTACTCCTGGCTCTTCTGGTATACTTGCCCTCTCTTTCAGAATGGTTCCTGAGCCCTGGGTGTCAGAGATTGAATATGGGAGTCCCATCCGGGGAGACATTCTGCTGTGTCTTATTCTCTACATTTTGGGTAGTTGTGGCTTTCTGTGTTAATAACCATATGTTGCATGAAGAAATGTCATTGGTGAGAGTTGAGAGATGCATTAATATTCTTCTCTCTTCCTCCTTTTTTGCTATGTTCCATGAGCCTTAGGTATAGAGGTTGCATTGTAGATGAGTCACATAGGGCTGGGTATCTCACAGACATGCATTCTCTGCATTTGACCAGTTGTGAAACTCTGGAATGATCTCCATCTGTTGCAAATGAAGCTTTTTTTTTTGGTGAGTAGTGACAGATATGCCTTCTGTAAATATAAGGGCACACATTTAGCATATGGTAAGAAATTATGTTTGTCTAGGGATGTGACAAATAGTTTTTTTCTTTCAGATTTATGACCTCTCCAGCCATGTGTACTTGGCTACGTTTACAGTACCACACATGAGTAAGGAGGTTTCTTATCTCTGGCACTGTGCTTCTTGATGTACAGCACTCAGCTATATGCATGAACTCATATATAGCTATTGTATGTGTATTTTCAGTAAGCTTTTGAACTAATATATTTCCCTATTGTTTTTTTCACACCACTTAAGCATTGTGTTCTCTTTTTCTCCCCCTGTATAACTCTCCTTCCTCTCACACAGTTAAATTACCCTATTTTCTTCCATTTCCCTTTGATAATACCTGTCTCCTATTATCCCCCTCTATTGAGCTCCTTCTTCCCCTTTATTCCCATGGTTCATTGTATAACTCTCCCTTCTCCCTTCCCTGACAAATTCTCTTATTTACCCTTTGCTAACACCTGTCTCCTACTATCCCCCTCTCTCAGGCTCCTTCTTCTCCTTTCTCCCCATGATTCCTTTCCATTTTCCTGGCCCCTGCAGTTATACCAGGATATATATTCAGATCTAAAGATTTGGAGCTAAGATCCATTAAAGAGAGATAACATGCACCACTAGTTCTTCTGAGTCTATGTTACTTCACTTAGTGTAATAGTTTCTA
The DNA here is from genome assembly GCA_009823505.1 of Rhizomys pruinosus. Lineage (NCBI taxonomy): Eukaryota > Metazoa > Chordata > Mammalia > Rodentia > Spalacidae > Rhizomys > Rhizomys pruinosus. The sequence continues at coordinate 547,600 of VZQC01006792.1, forward strand.
GATCCATCCATTTACCTGCAAATCTCATGATACTGTTAAATACAACTACGTTGCATAAATGTAACATTTTTCATTATCCATTCATCAGTTGAAGGACAGTTAGGTTGTTTCCATTTCTTAGCTATTGTGAAAAGAGCAGCAATAATCATGGCTGTGTAAGTATATCTGCAATAGGTTGAGTTCTTTGAGTATATGCCAAGGGGTGGTACAACTGAATCATATGGCAGGTTGACTTTTATCTTTTAAAGAATGCTCCACACTATTTCCACAATGGTTGCATCAGTTTGCAATCCCACTAGCAGTAAATAAGAGTTCTCTGTTCCCCACATCCTTGTCAGCATTTGGGGTCATTTGTTCTCTTGATCTTAGCCATTCTGACTGATATAAGAAAATCATAAAGTGTTTTGAATTTGTATTTTCTTAATGACTGAGATTGTTGAACACTTTATACTATCTTTTAATTGGATCATTTGCTTTCTTGATTCTTTGTATATTCTGGAATTACTGCTCTGTCAGATGTGTAGCTGGTGACGATTTTCTCCCACTTTGTGATTTCTACTTCACTTGATTGATTGCTTCCTTTGCTGTTATTTTATTGTTTATTTTAATGAAATCTCAATTGTCCATTGTTGAACTAACTCCTGAGCAACTGATGTCCGATTTAGAAAATCCTTTCATGCACTTAGTGCTTGTAGGGACTACAATTTCTTCTAATAGTTTAGGCATTTCAGGTTTCACATTGAGGTCTTTGATCAATTTGGAGTAGACTTATATGCAAAATGACAGATTTGGATCTAATTTCGTTCTATACTGATTCCATATAAATTTTAGGATTGTTTTTTGTAATTATGTGAAAAATGTCATGAGGATTTTCATTAGGATTACAATGAATATGTAATTTGCATTTGTTAGGATGGTCATTTTCACAACATTAATTCTACAAATCTATGATCATGGGAGGTCTTTCCATTTCTTTGTGTCTTCTTTAATCTCTTCCTTCAAAGCTTTAAAACTTTTATTGTAGATGTTTTTAATGTCTTCTAAAACTTTTATTGTAGATTTTTTAATGTCTTTGCTTAGATGTGCTCCCAGATGTTTCATTGTTTTAGGCTATTGTGAATGGGAATATTTCCATGAACTTTCTCTCTGATTACTTGTTATTGGTATAAAGAAAGTTTAGTGATGTTTGTAAATTGATTTTGTAACCTGCTTAAAGTGTTGATCATTTCTAGAAGTTTTCTGGTGTAATTCTAAGGATATCATGTGATATCATATCATGCAAATAGGGTTAATTTTTAACCATTTTAAATTAATTTTTGTGTATTTCATACAGAACATCTCAATCAATATTAATGATCTTTATGCCCCCTTCTCCACTGGCACCTCCCACAGCCTTCCCTACTGGAGTTCATACATTCTGTCATTTGTGTTAAGGCCTATTGTGTCAAGTTAGTGTCCCCCAGACATTCCTCAGTGAAGTTAATTTACTGAGGTCTAGTCAGCCTATTTAGAATGCCCCACTTTAGGAAAATCAGCTCTTCCTAACCCAGCCATAATCACTTGCCAATATTTCTTCAACTACGATTGCGGTCTGCTCTCCATTTCTACAGTTCTATGCTTGGATTTTGTCTGCTTGAGTTTGTATGGATCTTGTGCATACTGACACCGTTGATGTAGGTTCACATGAGCAGGGTCTCAGGAACTTGTGGGACTCTATTTCCATATGGTCATGTACCTCTTCCCTGGCCCTCTCAGTCTTTCTGTCCCCTCTTCTGCATGGTGCCTGAACCCTGGGTACGTGAGGGATAATTGACTTCTTTTCCAACTAGAACTATAGTACTGGTGGGGTTTGGTGAGAACATATTGTTTTGGTTTTTCATGTTATTTGTGTTTCTTTTTAAAAAATTTTTTTAAAAATTTTATTTATTTCTGTGTGTGTATCAATGTACCATCTGCATGCAGGTTTGTGCACCCGTGTCGTGCAATGCCGCGGAGGTCAGAAGAGGGTGTCGGATTCCCCTGGAACTGGAGTTCTCCTTGAATTGGCGTTTCAGACAGTTCTCGGCTGCCATGTGGGTGCTGGGGATCGAACCCGGGTCCTCTGTAAGAGCGACTGGCGCTCCTAACCACTAGGCAATCTCTCCAGCAGCCTATCTGTGTTTCTTACATTGTGTTCTGGGCATATGGATTTTTTTCATGGCTTTTCATATTATGTGTGTTATTTTGCATTGCACTCGCTGCTATGGCAGAACATTGGAGTTTGATTCCCAGCACAGACCTGAGTCTAAGAACTGTCCTGTAACTCCAGTTCCAGGGGCTCTGAATACCTTGACTGGTCTCTGCTGGCATTGTACACATGTGGTTGCAACTTACACATGCAGGCAAAAGAGTCATACACAGAAAATAAAATAAAAATTTAAAAATGAAGTAAATCACAAAACACATTCATGATTTGGAGAGTAGGACATAACATTTAAAAGAAAAATCTCCAGGCTAAAAGAGGGAAGATTTAATTTTAAATATAATTTTTTTTATATTTAAAATCTTTCAGCCGGGTGTGGTGGCGCACGCCTTTAATCCTAGCACTTGGGAGGCAGAGGCAGGTGAATCTTTGTGAGTTCAAGGCCAGCCTGGTCTACAGAGTGAGTTCCAGGACAACTGGGGCTACAGGGAGACCCTGTCTCGAAAAGACAAAAAAAAAAAAAAAAAAAAAATCTTTCAGCTTTGGTAGATTTCAGGTGGTCAGCATGGTTTTGATTTAGGGGTATGGATGATTTCACTTCCTCCTTTTCTTTCTCTGGAGCTTGCTGGCCCTGACTTCTGGTCCATCTGTTGTTGGTACAGGTGGGTTGGAGAAAGGAGTGGGAAGGCTCATGGAAGTTCTCACTTGAGCTGCTTGGGAGTGCCATAGGTTTGTTTTGGCTCATGGTGCCTGGCAGATGGTTATTCATGACTCCTCTCATACAGAATCCTCAGAACATCATGTCCTGAGTTTCTTATCTACCATCCTCAGCATACAAACACCCTGGGAATTTTGAGTCTACCTCCAGTGTCTTTTTACTGGGATTGATATGCCCTCCCAGAGATCTAAGACAGTTTCAACCCCAGTGCTTTCTTACATGGAAAATTTGATCTGAGTAATTTGCCATGTTCAGGCCAAGTTCTGCACAACTTTGATTCCCTGGATTCCCTAAAAGAATTTCAGATTCTGGTGTGAAAACTGGTAGAGAAGCTGCTGAAGCTGAAGAGTCCTCCATGAACAGTTCTTTAGCACTGGGGTCAGACAGTCCCAATGCTGAAGAGCCCTCCATGAACAAGTCTTTTAGCACTGGGGTCAGAAAGTCCCATTGCTGAAGAGTACTCCATGAACAGGTCCCTTAGCACTGGGGTCAGAAAGTCCCATTGCTGAAGAGTTCTCCATGAACAGGTCCCTTAGCACTGGGGTCAGACAGTCCCATTGCTGAAGAGCCCTCCATGAACAATTCTTTTAGCACTGGGGTCAGAAAGTCCCATTGCTGAAGAGTTCTCCATGAACAGGTCCCTTAGCACTGGGGTCAGACAGTCCCATTGCTGAAGAGCCCTCCATGAACAAGTCTTTTAGCACTGGGGTCAGAAAGTCCCATTGCTGAAGAGTCCTCCATGAACAGTCCTTTAGCACTGGGGTCAGAAAGTCCCATTGCTGAAGAGTACTCCATGAACAGTCCTTTAGCACTGGGGTCAGACAGTCCCGTTGCTGAAGAGTCCTCCATGAATATGTCCTTTAGCACTGGGTTCAGAGAGTCCAGTTGCTTCCCTCTTGGGTGTCAGTGTACATGCCATATTTTAGTGGGTCTGTCAACAAACTAGCTTTTCAAAGTCTTCCTTTGTCTTCAGTTTGGCTCTAGAGGAAGTTGCCAGTTCTTCTTCACTGCTTTTTAAAATTTCTAAATGAGTTTGGCTCTTCCTTCTGGTATATAAGATCAATCAAGTTTTAGTCTCACATAGAACTCAACTTTAACAAACTTCTCACAAATGCTAAATGATATCTTAAAATAATAATATTGGCTATAATGAAGTGGAAACCTATCTTTATTTTCCCATTTTTGACTGAATGTGTCCTTTTTATAACAATGTATTATTTAAAATGAAAATATTTTTAAACTTTAGGCTTCTCAAACCTTTACTAGGTGAATTGCTTTTATTACTTTTTAGCTTTTTGACACTTGTTTGACCTCTGCTGCCTCAATTTCATACTATAATTATGAATATGGTACATGAAACTCCTTTTGTGCCAGTTTAGCCTCTGAAAAAGACAAAGGAAGCCTGAATTTTTTTTGGTCTTTTTGAGACAGGGTCTCCCTTTTAGTCCCAGCTGGCCTAGAGGTCACTGTGTGGATCAGGCTTGCCTTGAACTCATAGAGATCCACCTGCCTCTGCTTCCTGAGTGCTGGAATTAAAGGTGTGATCCACCACACCCAGCAAGGAGCTTGAAATTTTATACTCTCTGTATATGAAAGAGACTTTTCTTCTATGAGATACATGTAGACAGTTTTACTGAAAAATTCTAGTTGAAAATTTTGCCCACCTCAGAACTTCATGCTCACCCAGACTTGTGTGGGAATTCTTTCTGCCATCTCAGCTATCAGGCCTCCTTGGGGTTCTGGGATCCTTGCTCACCACAGATTTGCACATTCCCACAGATGTGCTATGTTCCCTCCTCCATCTCAGCTCTTAGGCTTGCTTAATATGCTGAGGTCCTTGAGTGCTCCAGACCCACATGCTCTTCTACACATGCTGTCATGATTTCCTCTTCCTGAGACTTACCTCTGCTATGTCCCACCTTCTCAGCTTTCAACTCTGCTTGGGTTTGTAGGATCCTAGGGTTCCATAGACCTATGAGCTTCCCTAGTTCAACCTCTTAGTCAGTGTGTTCATCTAGCAGCCATCTGCCTCATCATGCTGATCCAGGACCTGTGGAGTCAATCCTTGAATCTCAGCTCAAAAGTTGCACCTATTTCCATAATAACTGGGACCATTTCTTATATCCCATTTACATATCAACATAAATGGCTCCTAAACAGAACAGCAAACACTACTAAGCAAGGCCATAGCCAGACAATGTGGAGAAACAGCACAGATTCAAACATCCACAGAAGATGAATTTACTTGTGTATACCAAGAAACATCACTACGCAAGTCCAGAAACATAGGTCTTATTGAAGAAATACAAATAACACAAACAACAAAGATTAAATATCTCCTCCAGAAATTAGCATCCCCATTGTTAGTTTCCTAAGAATGGCAGAATTGAGAATGTGTAAGATAATGATTCAAAATAGAAATTACAAATTTGTTCAAGAAACTCAAAGAGGATATGAAGAAAAGACTAAATGAAGATGGTGAAAACTCAAGCAAACAGTTCAATGAAATAATTAAAGCAATTTAAGACATGAAATTAGAATTCCATAAAGAGATAAAATCTCCAAAGGAAAGTCAAACTGCAATAAAACTTGAAATGAAACACTTAGGAGCTCAAACAAAACTTATAGGGGAAAGTAGCAAAAAGGAAGTGGATTAATGGAACAGTGAATATCAGATCTTGATGACAAGCTTAGGAAAATGGATTGCTCAACCAAAGAAAATGTCAACTCTAAAATAACCCAGAATGGGGCTGGAGAGATGGCCTAGCGGTTAAGAGCGCCGACCACTCTTACAGAGGACCCGGGTTCGATCCCCAGCACCCACATGGCGGCCAAGAACCGTCTGAAACTCCAATTCCAGGAGAACTCCAGTTCCAGGGGAATCCGACACCCTCTTCTGACGCCCGCGGAATCGCACGACACGGGTGCACAAACTTGCAAGCAGACAGTACATTCATACACATACAGAAATAAATAAAAATTAATAATAAAAAAAAATTAAAAAAAATAACCCAGAATGGAAAAGGCAAGACTGTTGAGACACTGGAAAAATATCAAATCAGACTCCAGACAGGTGCCCAGAGTCAGTGAGGAGCAGGTGAGGCAAGGCGATCTGCCTTGACCCTTAGGGGACTCACCACCTGCTCTCAGAAGTCCCAGCTCAGACTCCACAGCCATCTGAAGTCAGTGAGGAGCAGGTGAGGCAAGGCAGATCCACTTTGACACTTGGGGGGCTTGCCACCCGCTCCTGGAAGTTCCATCTTGGACTCCAAATAGCTGCCCAGAGTCAGTGAGGTGCTGGTGAGGTAAGGTGGACCTGCCTTGACCTTTGGGGGGCTCACCACCTGCCCCTGGAAGTCCCAGCTCAGACTCCAGACAGGTGCCATGAGTCAGTGAAGAGCAGAAGATCCCTACAATGAGATCTCTGAGGAAAGAAGCCAAGTCACGGACCTTAGAAGAACAACTGTAGACATATTCAAAGAAATTAGAGAACTAAGGGAAGAGAATGAAAATCTCAAGAAGGACCTAGAAGGAGACAATGATAAACAGTGGAAAGAACTTAGGGAGAGATTAAAAAAAACCTCAAGAAGGACCTAGAGGGAGAAAATGACAAATTCCAGAATGAAGTGGAAACACTGAAAAGATCCCAGGCTGAAATGAAAAAAGAAAATGACCAACCAACCAAGGAGCTACAAGATGAGAATGACAGGCTCAGGAGGGAAGTGGAAAACCTAAAGAAATCACAGGATGAAATAAAAACGGATATTGAACATTCATCCTACCACCAGGAAAGGATGGAAAAAGCCTCAGAAGCAGAATGGAAGAAACAGAAAAAGAGTATCAGAACTGCAGGATAACATGGACCAACTATAATGCTCAAGTAAAGATTATGAAAAATTAAAAAAAAAACACAAGAGTGGAACAACCAGGAAATGTGGGAGACTATGAAAAGACCAAACCTCCCCATCATAGGGCTAGATGAAAGAGAAGAATCCCAATACAACACTATTGACCAGATCTTCAACAAGATAATAGAAGAAAATATCCCCAAACTGAGAAAAGACAAACCCATACAAATACAAGAAGCACATAGAACACCAAATAAACAGGACCAGAAAAGAAACTCTTCACGCCATATAATTGTTTAAACACTAGATGCTCAAAACAAAGACAAAATACTGAAAGCCACAAGAGAAAAACAACAACTTACATATAAGGGGAAGCCCATTAGAATTACAGCTGACTTCTCAGTGCAAACTATGAAAGCTAGAAGAATGTGGACCAAAGTATTCCCAGTACTAAATGACTTTATTTGCCAACCCAAACTACTATACCCAGCAAAAATGTCAATCATAGTTGAAGGAGAAAGAAGAATCTTTCACAACCTGAACAAGATGAAAGAATACATGTCTAAGAAACCAACACTTCACAAAATCCTCAAAGCAATCCAAAGAATAGAGGAAAGGAGCAACTATCTCTAAGCAATTAGAGAGAGAAAGCAACAAAAGCATAACAGAGTAAATACAAACCTAGACCAAGAATGCAAACAAAAAATAAGGTAAAAGGAATCAACACACATCTCTCAATAATAAACTTAAATAATAATGGTCTAAACTCCCTAATCAAAAGGCATAGACTAGGAGAATGGATTAGGAAACAGAACCCTTCTATATGCTGTCTAGAAGAAACCCATCTCAACCTCAAGGACAGATACCATCTTAGCATGAAAGGATGGAAAAAGTATTCCAAGCAAATGGTATCAAAAAACAAACTGGAGTGGTTATTCTAATATCAGACAAAATAGATCTCAAAGTAAAAATAATCAGAAGTGACAAAGAGGGCCATTACATCTTTGTCAAAGGAACAATGAGCCATGAAGACTTCACAGTCCTAAATGTCTATGCACCAAACTCTGGTGCACATAACTTTATAAACACAACTCTGCAGGACCTCAAGACACAGATTAATCCTAACACACTAGTAGTGGGGGACTTCAACACCCCATTGAGCCCCTTGGATGGATCAACAGACCAAGAAATAGAGAGACATAAGAACTGAACAGTACAATACACCAAATGGACCTCACAGACATCTATAGAATATTCCATCCAAAGACCAGAGAAGATAATTTCTACTCAGCACCTCATAGGAACATTCTCCAAAATCAGCCATGTACAGGGACACAAAAGAAATCTCAACAAATACAAAAGATTGAAATTATTCCATGCATTCTATCAGACCACAGTGCAATAAAGCTCAAAATGAACACCAGAATAAGTTCAAATAGCTATAAGAACACATGGAGACTAAACAACACAATCCTGAATAATAAATGGGTCAGGGAAGAAATAAAGAGTGAAATTAAAGTATTCATGGAACTAAACGAAAAAGACAATACAACACAGTGAAACCTGTGCGATACTTTAAAAGCAGTCTTGAGAGGGAAATTTATAGCCCTAAGTGCCCACATCAAAAACCAGAAAGGGAATAAATAAACGATCCAATACTGTAGCTAAAAACACCTGAGAGACAACAACAGATGATCCCTAAATCCAACAGACAGGAAGAAATAACAAAAATCAAAGCAGAAATCAATGAAATAGAAACAAAGAAAACAATACATAAAATCAATGAATCCAAAAGGTGGTTCTTTGAAAAAATAAACAAAATAGACAGACCTCTAGCCCAGTTAATCAAAGAGAGAGAGAGAGAGAGAGAGAGAGACTCCAAATCAACCAGTATTCATGACGAAAGGGGGAACATCACAACAAAGAAAAGATCCAGACAATCATATGGGAATACTTCAAAAATCTATACTCCACTAAATTTGAAAACCTAAGAGAAATGGATGAATATCTGAAATCCTGGGAACCAACAAAGCTCAACCAAGAGGAGATTGACAGTTTAAACAGACCTATAATATTTGAAGAAATTGAAGATGTAATTAAGAATATCCCAACTAAAAAAAACCCTGGTCCAGATGGTTTCACGGCAGAATTCTATAACAAATTTAAAGAGGTCCTACAACCACTGCTACTCAAACTGTTTAGAAAGATATAAACAGAGGGAATTTTCCCAAACTCCTTCTATGAAGCCAGCATCACTCTAATACCAAAACCTGGCAAAGATGCAAGCAAAAAAGAAAGCTATAGACTCATCTCACTAATGAACATAGATGCAAAAATTCTCAACAAAATACTTGCAAATTGCATACAGACCCACATCAAAAAGATCATCCATCATGATCAAGTTGGATTCATATCAGAGATTCAGGGATAGTTCAACATACATAAATCAACAAATATCATAAAACACATAAATGGACCGAAAGACAAAAACGACATGATCATCTCAATTGATGCAGAAAAAGCCTTTGACAAGATCCAGCATCCCTTCATGTTTAAAGTCCTAGAGGGAATAGGACTGAAAGGAACATTCCTCAACATGAGCAAAGCCAAATATAGCAAACCCACTGCCAACATCATCCTAAATGGAGAAAAATTGGAACCATTTCCCTTAAAGGCAGGAACCCTGCAAGGTTGCCCCTTATTGCCACTCCTCTTCAACATAGTGCTTGAAACACTTGTTAGGGCAGTAAGAAAAGAAAAGGAAATTAAAGGAGTAGTAATTGGAAATGAAGAAGTTAAGCTATCCCTTTTTGCAGATGATATGATAGCTTACCTAAGAGATGTTAAAAACTCCACCAGAAAACTTCTTGAAATGATTAAGAGTTTTAGTAAAGTGTTGGGCTACAAAATTAACCTAGAAAAATCAGTAGCCTTTCTTTACACCAACAATAATAAGTAGAGAAGGAATATAAAAAAGACCTTCCCACTCACAATAGTCTCAAAAATAGTAAGATACTTGGGAACAAACATAACCAAAGATACTAAAGACCTCTACAACAAAATTTTAAACCCCCGAAGAAAGAGATTGATAATAACATCAAAGGATGGAAGAACCTCCCATGCTCATGGATGGGGAAAATTAATATAGTAAAAATGCCCATTTTACCCAATACCCAAATTGATATATAGACTCAACACAATCCCAAATCAAAATTCCCATGAAGCTTCTTACACATACTTGGAAAAAAATCCTCAAAATTTCAAAGGAAAAACAAAAGACCCCAAATAGCTAAAGCACCCTGAGTGAAAAATCCAATATGGGGGGGAATTGCCCTAGCCAGACTTTCAAAAACTATATACAGGGCCATAGTCATAAAGACAACCTGGTACTGGCACAAAAACAGACGCCATTGACCAAGGGAACAAAATTGAAGATCCAAATCTTGAGGCTCATACAATTTTCAGCCACCTTCATATTTGACAAAGGGGCAAAAACCCTCAATGGATGAGGATTAGCCTCTTCAGCAAATTGGTGCTGGAAAAAATTGGATCATCATTTGTAGAAGATCATAATTAAACCCCTACCTCTCCACCTGTACAAAAATCAACTTCAAGTGTATTCAAAGATTTCAACGTAAAGCCTGAAACCCTGAAGGTGAAGAAGAAAAAGTTGGCAACTAACCTACAAGACATAGGGCATAGGAAAAGGACTTTCTAAATCAGACAGCAGCCGCACAGGAAGCAAGGTCAACAGTTGACAAATGTGATCTCATCAAACTCAAAAAGCTTTCCGTCTAAGGCAAAAGAAATAATCAAGGAGTTGAAGAGAAACCCCACAGAGTGGGAGGAAAACTTTACAGTTGATACATTGACATAGCATTAACGTCAAAAATATATTAAACTACTCAAAAAACAAAAAAAGTAAGAAGAAAAAATATCTACTCAAAAAAGATGGGGTAAAGAGGTGAACAGAGGGCTTTCACCAGTGAGGAAATTAGAGAGGACTGAGAAACATCTTTAAAAAGTGTTCGACATCAATTGAAATAATTAAGGAAAATGCAAATTAAAACCACTCTCAGATATCATCTTACTCAAATACAGTTATGGTAGATCAAGAAAACAAAAGACGACAGATGCCTGCAGAGATTGCTGGGAGAAGGGGAAGACATATCCACTGCTGGTGGGAATGTGAACTTGTACAAACCACTATGGAACTTCGTGTGGAGGAACCCTCTAAAAGACTCGAGCATGAGGCCTACTAACCTGACCTAGTAATACCACTTTCCTGGGTAATATACACTTAAGACTCATTCCCTATTTCAAAGATACATGACACTGCTCATGTTATTGTCGCTCTCTTCACAATTAGTGGAGAGGCAACCCAAATCGCCCCTCAAACAAGATGACGTGGATGACAAAATGTGGTACATCTTACACAATGAGTAGTACCTATAGTGGTTACAAAGAGAGGGCCATTAGATTTTGCAGGTAAAATGGAGGAGCTGGAAGCCTTATGCTTGAGTGAAGGTAACAACAGTCCACAGAAATACAAATGGGAATGGTTTCCCTCAATTTGTGGATGCTAAACACCAATCCCCCAGGAAGGCAAGCTGAATACTTGTTGTTTTTCTGTTTATCTGAAAGTAGCTATGTTGTTATAATATGAACTTCTCAATGGGCTCTGGCCAACCAATTTACTTTCAGACTCTGTAATTACTGTATGTGGGTGGAGAATATGTATCGCATATTTTAGAGTAATATAAAATTAATGCAGGAAAATGTGAATTCCTTAGATAAAAAAAATGACTGAGAGAATGATGGGCAAGAAAAGTTATGGGAGAATGCATGTCTGGGGTGGGGGTTGAGGTGGGGTTGGGGGAAAGGGAAAGGGGAATATGCCTGAACTGAATTGAAAAAATGATGTCTGTACACAAAAATCAATAAAAAATAAAAAAATAAAGAATAAATTTTTTAAAAAGAATGAGTCTTGGAGCTTGAGATTCTGTTTGTGTTTCATAGTTACTAAAGAATTGGCAATACTAAAATAAATAGTTGATGGTTTTTAAAAACAGTAAATAAAATAAAAAATAGATCTTGGGGTAGTTCCCAAATCTTTGTGGGTCAAGAGACATACAGAACAAAAAGTAGACAGGACCAGGAAATAAACTCCCTGTGTCATATAATAGTCAAAACACTAAATGTACAGAACAAAGAAGATATAATGGAGGCTGTTGGAGAGAAAGATCAAGTCACATGTAAAACTAGGTCCATCAGAATAACAGCTGACTCCTCAATGGAGACTATGAAAGCCAGAAGGGCTTGGACCAATGTCTTATAAGTCACAAAAGAACACAGATTTTAGTCCAAACTACTCAGAGAAACTATCAGTTGTAATAGAAGGATAAAAGAATAACTTTTTAGTATTAAAACAAATTTAAGGAATTTATATCCATGAATCCAGCTTTACAGAGAATACTTAATGGAATACTTTGGTCTGAGGAGAAAAATCTCAAAAGAGCACAAAGAATAAATTATCACAGAACAATCAACCAAGAGAGGTCTAAGAAAACAAAACCAACACTGCAAACATTAGTATGAATATAGGAATTAATAAACATTGTCCAAAAATAACTTTCTATATTAAGAGTCTCTTAACTCCCTCAGTCAAAGACCAGACTAATTGGATTAGTAAACAAAATTCTTTGATTTGTTGCCTCCAAGAAACAGATCCTATCACCAATGAGCAACACCATCTTACCATAACTAAGAGGAATGAAAAAAGTATTTCAAGAAAATAGATCTAGGAACCAAGGGGACATAGCAATTCTAATATCTGACAAAATAGACTTCAAGTTAAAATAATTTAGACGAGATAGGGAAGATTACTTCATACTCATTACTTCAAACACAAAGAAGATACTACAATCCTAAACATATATGCACCATACACAGGGGCACCCAATTTCATAAAAGAAACTGTATTACATCTGAAATAGTACTTGCCTCCAATACAGTAATAGTGGGTGATTTCAATACTTTCACCAATAGACATATCATCTAGATAAAAACCAAATAGGGAAACCTGAGGTTGAAATGACATCTTAAATCAAATGGACCTACAAACATCTACAGAACATTCCACTCAAATGCCAGAGTACATTTTTTTTCTCAATAACCCATAGAACTTTGTCCAAAATTGACCATGTATTGAGACACAAAACAAGTCTCCACAAATTTAGGAATAGGAGATTGAAAAATCGCTCCTGTATATATGACCAGGTAAGATAGCCAACAACAATAGAAACGGGAAAAAAGTGGGCTGGAAGATGGCAACCTTAGCTGCTCTTGATCAGACGGACCAGGTTTGAAATTCCCAACAACCCACAATGGGCAGATAAGACCATCTATAAAGCCAGGCATGGTGGTGCGTGCCTTCAATCTTAGCATTTGGGAGATAGAGGCAGGAGGATCTCTGTGAGTTCAAGGCCAGCCTGGTCTACGGAGTGAGTTCCAGGGCAGCTGGCTCTATAGGGAGACCCTGTCTCAAAAAAAAAAAAAAAGAAATGGGTAAAAAACACATAAATTCATGGAAACTAAACACTACTGAGTGAAAATTGGATCAAACGAGAAATAAAGGGGGAAACAAAATTTCTAGAATTGAATAAAAATGGAAACACAGCATACCAAAGTTTATGGGACACAATGAAGGCAGTCCTAAGAAAATTTACAGCATTGAGTGCCCACACCAGAAAATTAGAAGTATCTTGAGATTCTACTCAATGTATCTCTATTCCATTCTTCTCGTCAATCTCCACCCTGTCTCCTGCCAGCCTTGGATCAAGTCTGGGTCCATTTCCCCTGCCTCAGATCTCTAGACTAGCTTCTTAACATACCCAGACTAGCTAAACACCTTAGCATAGATTGGTAAGTCCCTCTTCAGGCAGTCTCTACCCCCATCTTCCCTGGCTTCCGATTAGCTGGACAGACCTACCCATCTAAGACTCTGGTAGTCAGATCCTACCCACCACATCTTTATTCCATTCCTCTCCTCACTTCCTCCCTGTCTTCTGCCAGCCTTGGACTCAGGCAGGCTCCAGTTCCTCTGTCTCAGATCTCTGGACTAGCTTCCTAAACCAGACAAGCTAAATTCCCTAGCACAGACTCCACTGGCTCCTCATCTGTCTGACACAGACCAGCCATCCTACTGGCCTATCAAGCCTATCTACTTCCCTGTCCCACCAAGCACCCAGGCAAATCTATGACTCTGTGAGAACCCAAAACACACACCAATTTATTTTCCATATAATAAAAGCAAAAAAGCAACCAAGGTACATAGACAATATAAACATGAGCAAAATTAAATTAAAGAAAAGCAGAAGTTCTTACTGGGCACATAACCAAAAAAGAACTTCCATATGACCAAACACAAATAATATGAAAAACAAAGAAAATATGTCTGTAACAAAACCCACGAGTCTTACAGAAGTGCACTCCAATGAAGACCACCCTGAGGAATGTTGCAGCACAGAATTTAAAATAGCAATCATAAACATGATCAAAGAACTTAAAGAAAACACAAACAACTGAAAGAACTTAGAGAGGAAAGGCATAAACTTGTGATGGAAGCTTAAGACTGTACAAATATGTGGCTTAATGAAATACCAAAAATAATTCATGACTTCAAGAGTGAATTCACAAAAGAGAGAGAAATAGTGAAGAAAACCCAAATGGAAATGAACATGGGATTGAAGACCTCAATGGGCCAACTGGAAACAATAGGAGAAAGGCTCACAAGCAAAATGAATGAAATGGAAAACAGAATATTAACACTAGATGACAAAGTTGAAGATCTGGACTCCTCAAGTAAAGACCATGTAAAAATTTAAAAAAGAGAAATGTTACACACAGGAAATATAAGAAGACCAAATCTACAAATTGCAGGCATGCAGAAAGGAGAAGAATCTGAGGGCAATGGCATTAAGTAGATCTTCAACAGGATTATAGAAGAAAACTTCCCTGAATTAAGGAAAGGGTTACCTATAGATATTCAAGACACACATAGAACACCAATTAAACATGACCAGAACAGAAACTCCCTATGACATGTCATAGTAAAAACATTAAATGTGCAGAGCAGAGGGTACTGAAAGCTGTTAGAGAAAAACAAAAAGGTACATGTAAAGGAAAACTCATCAGAATTACAATTGACTTTTCAATGCAAATATGAAAGCCAGAAGAACCTGAACCAAAATATTCTCAGTTCTAAATGACCATGGATTCTAACCCTGAATAGTTTATATGGAAAAACTATCTATCATGTTCAAAGGGGACTAGAAAAAATTTTATGACATGAATAGGCTGAAAGAATTCATGTCCACCAAACTAGCCCTACAAAAAATTCCTGAGGCAATACAAAGGACTGAAGACAGGAATGAGTATACCCAAGAGGATATAGAAAGAAAACAAAGAAATGTATAATAACATAAACACAAAATAAGTCCATAAACACAATGAAACTAAGATGAGAGTATCTAATACAAATCTTTCAATAATAACACTAAATATCAATGGCCTCATTACCCCTGTCAAAAGACACAGGCTAGTGGAATAGATTAAGAAAGAAAACACATTTTTGTTGTCTTCAAGACCCTCATCTCATCTTCAAATATAGACATTATCTTAGGGTGAGAGGATGGAAAAATTCCAAACATGTGGCTCCAAGAAATAAGCAGGTGTTGTAATTGTAATATCTGAAAAAAGAGGCTTCCAATGAAAATTAATGGGAAGAGATAAAGAGGGCTACTTCATTCTAATTAAAGCAATAATTGATCAAGAAGATATTACATTCATGAACATACATGCATCAACTCTGGATCACCCAATTTCATAAAAACAAGATTGCAGGACTATAAAACACAGATTAACACAAAGTCAGTAATAGTAGGTGATTTCAATACCCCACTATTTTCAATAGACAGGTCAGCCAGATGAAGAACAAACAGAGAGAACTCTGAATTAACTGAACTCTTACATGAAATTACAGAATATTCATTCCACTGTTCTCTTCTGGCCTCCAGGGGCACTGCATACACATGATGTACTTACATATAAGCAGGCAGAACACTTATACACATACAATAAAAAGAAAAGATTCCTGTATTTGAGACTTCAGTTTTCTAGTAGCATCTCCTTGCTGAATAGCAATAAAATATCTGCAAGATATGTGGTCTTGGCCCACTAAAGCCAACATAAATTTAACTTTATTTTCTCTTTAGTTATTTACTTATTCATCTGTCTTTTCCATAAAGGATTTGTGGTCACTAGGTAGTTTGGTAACAAGAAGCCTTTTACAAGCTAATAAAATCAGTTAAAATTTTTCTTGTTATTTTTATGTTTTCTATAATCCTGTTTTTCTAAATTTTGTATGTAATTACTGGTGTGTGTGTGTGTGTGTGTGTGTTCACATGTGCATGTGTGTAAGGGGAGGCCTAAGGTTCATGTTGGGTATCTTCCTCAATTGCACTCCACCCTGATTTTCAAGACAAGGTTTGTTACTGAATGTAGAGTTCATTGATTTGGCTGGCCAGTGATTTTCAGGGATCTTCTTGTCTCTCCTCCCATGGGGCTGCAGTTATAGATGTGTGCTAGCATGCCTGGCTTTAATGCCTTTGCTGGGGATCTGAAGTTAGACCCACATGCTTGCTCAATAGCCCCTCTTTTTAAACATACGTTTATTACAATTTGTTGAAAAGATGAATGTGTAATATATATATATATATATATATATATAATTTTATATATCTAGATTTTTTTGACCATAGCTATCAGTTTCAACCATAAAAATGTATATGGCTTCTGTTGGGCATGGTGGTGCACACCTTTAATCCTAGCACTTGGGAGGGAGAAACATGCGGATCTCTGTGAGCTCAAGGTTGGCCCGGTCTACAGAGCAAGTTCCAGGCCAGCTGGGACTAAATGGAGACCCTGTCTCAAAAAGACAAAAAAAAAAAAGTATATGGCTCTTTTGAACAGGAATCATTAAGTAATTGGTTTCAAGAAATCAGTGCATTATTCTAATTTATTGGTGTTTTAACTGGAAGAAACTGTTTACTTCAAACTGTAAGAGATTTATATGTTATTTAGAATATTTTATTTGTATCACGGGTAGTACCTTTCATTTGACAGGTATGACAATTGAAAGTACTTTAATTCCTTTGCAAAATGTTATTTGCAAATTAAATTTTAAGACTTCAGAGCAAAAACATAGTGAAGTATTCTAAGGAAGTGATATTGAAGTTTCAGCCTATGCCACAGTGCTCAAACACAGGTCTGTCTGACAGAGCCTCCAAGGATTTTCTGTTTTGTAGGTTTGCTGCATTTTCTGAAAAAGATCTCCCAAAGAAAGTAATCTTCTCAAAAAAACAAAAAACAAAAAATGAAACACCTCTCAATGCCACATCTCATTGTAAAACACCATGAATTCTACTTTTCTGGTCAAGATGGAGATTCACCTTCCTGCCTAGAACAATTGAAAGCATGAACAAAATGTTAAAACAACTTTCACACTGGGCAACAAGCAACAAAAGGTGAATCTTTAGGGAAGGAAAATATGAGAGGAGCCTGTCGTGATTTATATATGAAATGTACCCCGTGAGCTCCACCTGGCTCATGTGTTTGAATGCTTGGCTCCAGCTGACGGCTCTGGGCAGTTGTGCAACCATTAAAACTGGAGTTTCACGGCTGACAGAGGCCAGTAGCGGCAGGCCCAGGTCCACAGCCCAGCAAGTCTTCTGGTCTCATTCTCTTTGCTTCCTTATCAGTGACAATGTGAACAGGCCTCCTATCTTCTCAGCCCATTCTTGAACTGTATTCCTTGAAACTGCGAGCTGCAACAAAATTTCCTCAATTTGCTTCTGTCACAGGAAAGAGGTAAGTGAAACAAAGCCTTAGATTCCCCATTCATTATTTAGAGAATTTATAAGACCAAAGGAATTACCTTCTCAGAAACTTGAAAGGCCTCTTGAGTTGAAAACTAAAGGCCATCCAGACATCTGGAATTCAAATGACAGAGTACCAGGGCAGAGAACACTGCACTGTACAGATCCCCAATTCTAGGTATCTGTCCGTGCCTCTCTATGAGTGTTCAGCACCGTGCAGAGCAGTTCCTATATGTGAGGGAATTAGTGTAGCATTGGACAAGGGCCACACCGAAGAGCTCCTATGATAATCCTTGGTGGTTACAGATAGATCAGAATAATTTGTATCCCCCCGGCTAGAGCAGAACTGTAGTCCTCTAACTGCAGCTGTAAAGTAGTCCTCTAACTGCAGCTGTAAAGTAGTCCTCTAACTGCAGCTGTAAAGTAGCCCTCTAACTATAGCAGAAAGTGTCTGGTTACTCCCTCATTCATGCCAGGATTTCACCTATGACCATATATTGCCAAGCCAGTCATTATTTCAGCTCACAGAGTTGACAGATGGGTAAGACTGTTGATTGCTTTTCTCCTCTGGTGGTGCCCATAACACCTTGCAGCAACAATGAGAATGAACCCCCAGGGATGAAGGTTCATGGTCAGTACTAACTTGATTTCTTTGTTCTATGTCTCATCTATGCAGTGTCTTCAGCAATAGGGTCTACTGGATTCGAAATTAGAAACCTAAAATGACGTTAAGAGGGTTTTAGTGATAGTTAACATTTATTTTATTTTTTTATTTTTTTTGGGGGGGAGGAAAGGGTTTATTCAGCTTACATCTTCTGGGTCACAGTTCATCACTTAAGGAGCCCAAGGCAGGAACTCAGGGCAGGAACCTGGAGGCAGGAGCTGAAGCACCATGAGGCCATGGAGGAATGCTGTTCACGGGCTTGCTTGCTCGCTCGCTCCGATAGTTAACATTTATTAACCCATAGGTCTAATAAGTTAACAAACTCAAGCATGTGAAACATGAAGAATATTTACTCCATAGACAACAAAAAAAAACCCTGTATGCTTATACTCAGAAAAAGCCTCTTTTAAAGACAAAGACAAAATGCTTTTTAAGCTATAGAGAAATGGGGGATTGGGGTGGGCTACAGAGATGTCTCAGTGGTTAAAAGCACTGGGTACTCTTGGCAGAGGCGCCAGCACCCACGTGGTGGCCAACAACCATCTGCAATCCAGGTTACAAGGGATCTGATGCTTTTTTCTGGCCTCTGCAACTATTGCATGCATGGGCACGCTTACATACATGCAAACAAAGCACTCATACATATAAAAAATAAAAATAGAGAAGTGGAAATAAGTTAATATCAGCAGAGTTCCACCAATGAGAAATGCTAAAGTGATGTTTCAAAGACAAAAGGAAAAAACATCCACAGTAACTATGGATTACACAAAGAAATGAAAGTAACTGAAATGGTGAACATGTATGTAATATAAGGCTAACTCTCAAGCAGTATTCTTTGAAATGTGAAATGATGCAGTAACCTTGGTAAACGGTTGGTCCTTTGTTAAAATCAAGTTTTTATTAGCTTATTAATAAGCAATGTTCCTAGGTATTTGCTCAAAATAAAAAGAAATGACAGTAAAATCTTTAAATGAATATTTTATGGGGGTTACAAATATGGCTCAATGGTTAAGAACACTGGCTGCTCTTGCAGATTCCCAGCACCCACATGATGGCTAACAATTGTCTATAACTCTAGTTCCAGGGGATCCAAAGCCTTATGCTGACATCTGCTGTCATTTCATGACATAGATGCAGGCAATACACTCCTACACAAAAATGAAAAATAAAGAAAACATGTCAAAATGAATATTTTATACCATTTCCTTCCTTCCTTCCCTTCCTTCCTTCCTTCCTTCCTTCCTTCCTTCCTTCCTTTTCCTCCCCTCCCTCTCCCTCTCTTCCTTCCTTCCATATTTTTCTCTTTTTTTATTTTTATTGATGCTTTGTGTATTTCATACATCATTTTCCAATTCAGTTCAGGCATATATCCCCTTCCCTTCCCCCCACCCCATCCCTACCTATCCCAGACCATGCATTATGCTGTAACTTTTCTTCATCTTTCTCTGTATTTTTGTTTTGTTTTGTTTTCATTTTTTTAACAATAAGTGATAATTTGTGAGTACAAGCATCCTTCATGTAAAACCAATTTGCGAGCAGTTGTGCCCAAACCCACACAGCTCATGGATCCCACCATCTTTTTCTCTTTTAATCACCAATTGAAATTGATGGAATAAATTAAAAGCCTTGATTTCACTAAACTTATGGTGTGAGAGGACAAAGACTTAGGAAAACACAAATATGATACAGGGAGACTGGGAAGGATAAATGATAGGATGAAAAATGAAGCAGAGTAAGTGGATAGAGGTTGCTAGAACAATGTTTCATTATAAGAGTGGAATAATCAGTAAATGTCTCTCCCTTACTTATCTTTGAATAGATTTCTGAGAAAGGGAGGACAAAGGCCAGTTCAAAGAATATTCCAGAGACTACTAAAGAAAACAGTCTTGATGTGTTTAAGAAATAGCAGGGTACCAATGAAGCCAAGTGGAGTAGGGGAATTGGAAAATACTTAAATAGAAATTAGGAGATATAAAAAGATCAGATATTAGAAAATACAGAAAATATTAAGGGGGCTGGAGAGTTGGCTCAGTGGTAAAAGAAATAAGATTTGGGGATTTACTTCCTATTATCATGGGAAACAATTGACGTGTCTGGCATAAGGAAATGCCCTGATGTGACTCATATTTTATAAATATTATTAAATATTTGAAATGAATATACCGATTACTGCAAAATGGAAACAGTAAGCCTAGTTAGAATGCTTCTGAAGAATATCAGCAGAATATACTGGCAGATCACACCAGACAGTGATAATTTTGATTGGCCTGTATTTTGATGATAGACTCAAAAGCCTTCCCCATGGATTGGATGTATGCTGTATGATAAAAAGAAAAACCAAAAGCAACTTGGCTTTTGTCTTGGGCTATTGGGTAAATTATGGTATCATTTGTACAGGGGGGAAGCAATGAGAAGAAAAGTAAATGTTGTTAAAGCTCTGTTGAGGAGTAGAACTAATAGAAAACACATACACACAGACACACAGACACACAGACACACAGACACAGACACAGACAAATTAACGGGAGTTTTTGGATTGGCTTCCACAGTTGAGGTGGAGCAGATAGACCAGCTGTGGTAGCTGAAATTCCTTCTGGAAGATGAAAACATCTGGCGCCCTCTTCTCTTTGTCTCTATGACAAACTGAGGTCTGATTTCACCAAACTGCAGTCTGGAAAACCAATGAGTTTATTGGGCTTACTTACAGAGCAATGGGATGGGTCTGCTTACAGGAGTGTGAGTTCTTTCCCAAGGCAGCACTGGAAAGTCTCCATCCAGGCATGAACTGTGGCTTCCTCATACCTGCACAAAATGGTGAGAGATCCTCCCCATGGCTTCCTCAGTTTATATATCCTTATCTCCTCCCTCTCGTGGAACTAGGGAGGTATGGCTGACTCTCCTTGCTCCTCCTTTTTTGTGGAGTGTCACAGTCAACAAACAGACGTGATTATTCTAGGCAAGAGGGTGCAGCCAAGCTTGGGAAAAAGGCATCAGTACATGTTCTGTATGATAAGGACAGTATCCTGCAACACCATGTGGATGCCAAAAAGGTAAAGAACCTGGAAGCTTCTCTGTTCAAGAAACTGGACATATCAGCACTCCTAATCCAATGCAGAAGGCCCAAAAGTTTTCAAAAGAATTACTCATGTTAGGGCTGGAGAGACAGCCCAGCAATTAAGAGCACTGGGTGCTCTTGTAGAAGACCTGGGTTCAATTCCTAGCACTAGTGTGATGCCTAACAATTGTTCATAGCTCCAGCTACAGGGAATCTGATGCCCCCTTCTCACCTCCGTAGGCACTGCACAACATGGGTGCACCTATCTAAATGCAGGCAATATATACTCATACACACAAATAAATTATAGACTAATCTCTTTGTTGAACATAGATGCAAATATTCTCAATGAAACAATTGAAAACTGAATGTAAGAAATCCTCAAAAAATTATCCACTATGATCAAGTTGGCTTCATTGCAAAGAAGCAGGTCAACACAGACAAATTAATAAATGTAATCTACCACATAAAAAGACTCAAGGACAGAAAACACATGATCAGCTTATTAGCAGTAGAAAGCCCTTTGTTGAATCCAACATCTGCTTCCCAAGGCTCAGGGATCATTGTGGAAGATGGGGAAGAAAGATTATAAGAGCCAGTGATGGTGAATGACCATAAGGGAACACCCATATTGGGCAGCTCACAACCACCTGCAACTCCAGCTTCAGGAGCAGGCCACTCCTGCAGCTGGACTCATGGGCAAACACTCCCCAAATACACATAATTAAAGATAAGACATATTTAATAAAGAAAGTTCCTTAAAGCTGCTTCTCTTCTGGTGACTGATTCTTAGATCTCTGGGCATCCCTATCTGTTATGGAGCCTGAAAACACTCTTTTGTGATGGTTGGCTGCATGCTTAGGTAAAAACTAGTACCTGCTAGATTAGAATAGAAACTGTAATGAAAGAGGAATGATTACCAGGCACTTCCCATAGTTTCTACAATGCATGAGCCTAAAAGAATGTTCAATATTATCATTATTTTAAGATCATCATCCTTTTAAAAATATTTTATATATTATTTCTATTTTATGTGCATGAGTGCATTGTCTGCATGTATGTAAGTGCACCATGTCATGAAATGTCCGAGGAGGTGAGAAGAGAGCATCAGGTCCTCTGGAACTGGAATTACAAATGGTTGTTAGCAGTCATGTAGGCGCTGTGAGCTGAACCTGGGTCATCTCTAAGAGCAACCAGTGCTTTTAACTGCTGAACCATCAGTCCTAAGATTGACATCAGCTTGAAAATGCTTACCTGTGTTCTTTTTATTTAAAGGACATTTTTGTTAAGATGTGAGAAAGCTGTGGAAAGAAACGTTCTTGAATGATTGGATTTTCTTATTGCAGACATTCTTGAATGATTAGATTTTCCTATTGCAGACATTTTTTGTGTCTTTTTCGAGACAGGGTCTCCCTGTAGCCCCAGCTGTCCTGGAACTTATTTTGTAGATCAGGCTGGCTTGAACTCACAGAGATCCATCTGCCTCTGCCTCTGGAGTGCTGGGATTAAAGGCATGTGCCACCACACCTGGCCCTTATTGCAGATATTTTATGGTCACTTTTTGGAAGATATCTTTTTGGACCTGGCTTGAAATCTCAATTATTTCTAAAAAGATATGGAAAGAAGGAATGAGAAATCTGATTTATCCATGGTCTTAGCAACACTAATCAAATCTAGTATTGGATGAATGCTATTTGTAAAATACAGTTACTGTAGTATAAGCTGTTGAAAAGCAAAGGTTTTTATTTTTAAAAGTTTATTTCTTTCCAAATTGTTACTAGGCACTAGATATTTGTATAGACTTGTGTGTGAAAAGAAAACCCACAGTAATCTCTTTATGTGTATTTTTTTGGGGGGGAGAGACTGCTTCTAGGTAGATTAGATATAAAAAGCCAGCTAGTAATATAATTTTCTTGGTCTGGTCTGGTTATATAGCCCACAACAGCAAGCCTATTCAAATGTGAAATTTCAGTATTTCTGGGAGAAAGTAAAGTCTTTTTTGATTGCTCACATAAATAATACCACTTCAGTGAATTTGTTTTAACGCTGGCTTTGTGAATTGAAGTTTTGAAGTTTACGGAGTATTCCCATATTCAAATAATTGCTCTGGTAGGGAGAACTGTTTTATTACTAAAGACCCCACATCTGTGTACAATCTGTTTTCAATTTCTTTGACATTGTTCCTAGGTAGAATGGTTATCCTGCAGAGATACGTGAGTCAGATTTTATAACTGTTGCCTGGCAGCCATTCCTCTGAGTGTTGGGACCAGCTCTCTGAGGACCTGTGATTGAAGGTTGCCTTCTGATGGACATAATATCTTCCCCCTAATATCATGTAGGACTACAAAATTCCCTTAATTACCTCCCGATTCTATATCCCTAAGCAATTGATCACCTGGCGGTTATGGAAAGAATTTGTTTCACATCTTTTATATCATGTTTTAAAAGGCCTTGATTTTATTTTTAATGTCACAGATGGTGTTGCATAAATAATGTCATATGGACTGTGATAAATTCTGGACCTCTGCTTTCAAGTGGGATTTTAGAACCTCTGTGTGCCATTGTTCTCCGTGACAATTTTTTTTCTTGAAAGTCTGTTACTTTGTTGGAATATTAATAATCTATGTTATACTGTGTGCCATACATTGCTTTGGATGCTTTAGAAGACAATAGTAAACAAGAAGGGATGATTTTTCTGTGCTCATTTATTCCTGCATCTGAAGTAATTATGTGGGGCTGTAGTAGATACTTAACCCATTTTGTTCCACTACTACTGTAGCTTCTTTTTCTCATGAGATTATATGTCTCTCAGTAGAGAACTTCCCTTACAACTCCTTGCATTTCACAAGGCCCTTGAGCCAGCTCTGATACTTATACGTATATCCTACAGATAGGAGAGACCACCAAACGCAAATTCTGTGAAGATGAGGCAGTGACCATGGGGAACAGAGATGTAAGTTGAGGGGTGATAGGGATGTCCAGTGCCTGGTGTTGTGGTGCTGGTGGAGGTTTTGAAAGTAGCTTGTGTTCACAGGGGGCACCACGGTAACAGGGGGTGCTGATGATGCTTTCATGAGACCAGTTCTGTGATGAAATTTGAGCAATTCCCTAGTGAAGAAGTTCTCTGTGACTAATTAAGCTTTTCTGTAGATTCTGTGTTATTCAACAATTTAACAGAGTGAGATTTATTTTCTGTTATAACTGAATATACTGATTTATATGAATCTAAAACCTATAATATATTTAAAAAATAACAAAAATAACATAAAAATTTGGAATGGAAATTAATTTGGTATGTTTTAAATTAAAAATGGCTCAAAACCAGACATGGCAGAGCACACCTGTATTCCTTTTTTTTTTTTTTCAAGATTTAAAGTACATTTATTCTTAAACATGGAACATATAGTATAAAGATTTCATACTGAATAAATGATATTCATTAAGCCAAAAAAAGGAAAAAAAAGGAGGAATTTACATCAAGTTTTTAGCTACATTGTTGAAATACAAATATGCAGATTTTATCACTGAAAAAAATCTCAGTTGTGTTTCTTCATCAGGAACTTCAACTGAACCTAGAACTTTTTCACACCTCGATTAGAAACAAAACAAAACAAAACAAAAACCCAGAAAAAATAAACTATAAGTTGATTGGCTGCTGAGACAGCAAGGACTTTTTACAGAGACCTGTACAGCATCGCACCAAGAGGGATGATGTCTGGCAAGAGATTAAATAGCTGTGTCTCCCTTTGTGCAGGTCCCCAACTTGTTAACTTGTCATACTATAAAGGGGTAGCTGGGGGGGGCAAATTGTGGGGATCCAGGGTATGTGCAATGTACAACGTCATATACATATATATGTATATGACGTTATATATATACATATATATATGTATATGAATATAATATATATATATATGTATATATAATATATATTATGTATGTATACATATACATATTATATGTATATGTATATAATATAAACGTTATATATATACAATATATATGCATATGAGTGTACACTGCCACATATACCCGTGGCAGTGCAGCCGCTGCAGCTAAAGGTTAAAACCAGTTCTAAGAGGTGATCTCAGGGTTATTCAAAGCAACAAGGAGGAGCGAACAGAGGTCAGGATTTTGTAGGTTCACACATGAACATTTGGGGGAAATCCTTTTTTTTTCTTCTCCATTTTTGTTTTTAATAAACATTTTTAAAAAACTACAGCTTGCTGCTGATCCAGCGTCCTCTCTCATTTCCATGTGAGACATTATTATTACAGTATGTTTACAGTAATCAGACGCTTTGGCGTCCAGCAGTACAGCTACATCGAAAAGGATCTACCACTCTACTGCACCAGGCCTCTCCATGTGAACAGAGCGCTCATGACACTATACTTTACTCCTGCTCTTACCTCAGATGCATAAACACTGCGAATTACGATGCAAATGTACACTTATAAACCAGCACACAGTTCAGCAGTCACCTTTTTGTCCTTCAGGGTTTTTTTTTTTTCCTTTTTTTTTTTTCTTTTTTTTTCTTTTTAACCATTAAAAACAGTTATGAAATGTGGCATCCTGTTGATGTGAGGACTGGGAAAGCCATGCCCCCCCCCCACTCATTGTAAACAACAGTAACTTCAGTTAAAATAAAAAAAATTCTTCTATGTAGTCAGAGCTTTGTCTTTTCAAATAGGGTGGGGTCCTGAGGGAAGCCAGGTGAGGATGAGGAACAGAAAGGTGTGAAGGAGCGGGTGGGAGAGGAAAGAGAAACAGGAGAGACTTTTTCCCAAGGGAGAAGCTGGACAGCACAGGGTAAACTGGATTCTGAGGTGGTTTTGCATAAATAAAGGGCAACAGTCAGTTTCTAAGTTCTCCACACACTCACACACACACGGGAAGGGGAGGTATCCCGCGGCTGTCAGACTGGCCAATCAAAAACAGTACATCACAAATGACTTGTGAAACCAATGAGTTCATCAATGGTGATAATGAGATGTCCAACAGTCGTAACTCGTACAGAGTGAACTCTGAGTGGTTCTCGTCCACCTTGGCCATGGCAAGCAGTGCACGGGCAGCCCGCTGCATCATGTCCACACTAGTTTGCTCGAAGGGTGGATTTTGCTTGTGGAGGAAGCTGGCTTGCCTCTGCTGGAACTGTGTGGAAGCAAGGCTGTCCTCAAGGAAGCCCAGGAGGTTGCCGATGCTGCCCTTCTGCACTGCAAATGGCCCGGGCTGCTAGGCTGTCCCCTTGAGCCAGATTGGCCAGCAGTACCACAGCCATCTCCTGGCACACTGGGTTCTTTTGGTCACTGAGGAAGCGCACCATGGTACTATGCAACTTCTCCAGGCGGCTGAAGGGGTGTGTGGCCAGGATCAGTTCCACATTGTTATCCTGGATGCTGAGTTTGCTGAGGGTCTCCAAGACCAACCTCTGGGGGGAGAGAACAGCGTTGGGGCCTAGGGTGGAGAAGGGGTCCTGGGCTTCAGCTGAAGGGCAAACTGCCCAGTGTAGGAGTCCGTCCAGGACAGGCAGGCAAATGCTCTCGGGATACGGGGATAGGTCCAACTGCCCTGATATATTGGCAAGGGTTACCAAGGTGTTTTCCCGGAGCATCTCCAAGCAGTCCCACCACCACTCCACCTTGTTACTGCTCACCCCTTGGTCCTGTTCCTCCTCTTTCTTGTAAGTTAGTGGTGCCTGCTTCTGAGCAGAGCACACCTGTATTCCTAGCACTGGGAGGTGAAGGCAGGAAATTCCAAAATTCAAGGCTAGCCTCAACTATATAAGCAGTTCAAGGATAGCCTGGGTTACAGAAGACATGCCTCAATAATAAAATTAAACTAAAAAAAAAAGGTCTCCTAAGAGTTTAAAGATTCAAAGGGAAAAGATAGCTGCTGAGCTGTGTAGCCTAATTCACTCAACAAATATGAGCTGCAAATAGACAGTAGCTATGGTATTAGGTACTTGGGATAAAGAAATGAGCAGGAATGAAGCAGCCCCTCTTCTGTGAAGCTCACAGCCCAAGAAGTCTGTAGAATAGTTAATCAAGCCTTTGTATTAGTCAGGCAAAGGTGCTGGAGGCAGGGGTAAATAAGAGAGCTGGATGGGAAACTCATATAAGGAAACGTACACAGTCTGGATCAGATAAGAGAGGCTTCGCAGAGGGCTGATTTAAAAATGGGAAAAGTGAGTACACTGAAGTGAACTTAGGAAGGACAAAACATGTCCAGGCAAAGGAAGTATTGTGAAAATCCTGCAAGATACATTAAGATACTTTTGAGAAATTCTAATATTTTCTGTATAAAAGAGAGAATGTGAAATTGAGAAGGGGTGTAGTGGAGACTTAGGGGTTACTTAATGGGAAGAGTAAATATGGCCATGATGAAGATATGTTCTACATGTATGAAATTTTCAAAGAATAGACAAATTAAAAAAATTTCTTTTTCTCTGGTTAAAATATAGATTGTGGAAATATACCAGGATTGGTGGCACACGTCTTTAGTCTCAGCACTTGGGAGGCAAAGGCAGATGCATCTCTGTGAGTTTGAGGCCAGCTTGACTATATAGTGAGTTTCAGACCAGCTGGGGCTACAGGGAGACCCTGTCTCAACAAAAGAAAACAAATCAAAAATAGAATATGAAAATAGAGGGGCTGAGAGGATCCAGAGAACTAAATATCTCTCCTTCTGTATTTAACTTTGATATACTAAATAAATGGCATAAATTTAAGTTTTTACATAGTATTTATTTTTAAATATTTTATTTATTATTTTTGTTTTATGCGTATGAGTATATTCCCTCCATGGGTGTAAGTGTGCCTGTGTCATGCAATGCCTGAGGAGGTTAGAAGAGGGCATTGGATCCTCTGAAACAGCTTTATGGGTGATGCTACTCAAACCCAGGTCCTTTCAAGACAATTAAGTGCTCTTAACTACTGAGCCATCTCTGCAGCCCCATTTAAAAATGTATTTTATTTATTTTTTATTTTATGTATATGAATGTAAGAACATATTTATTTTTACAATAAAGTGTGATTTATAACTTAGATGATTGTTTTAACACTTGCCTATAAATGCTAGCCCAGCTTATTATTTCCTAATAGTGCAAACTATTGATCAGCGAGATGGTCCTCTAACCCAAGCCTTGTCATGGAGTCAGCTGGAAAGTGCCTCATGTTGCCTCACCTTCTTGGTGATTCAGCATCTTTGATGATCTTTTTCAATCACAAAATCCCCTCTATTGCTGTTTTCCATTGTACTAATATTAGTCCCTCAAACCAATTCTGCTGAAGGTTGGCTCCCATAACCTGGGAGAGCACTACATAATCTGCTAGGAGAGAATAATCAATGGTCCAACTCCAGAAGAACATATTTATTTTTTTAAAATAAAATTATCTTTATAAGCACTAATGCCAATGTACCTGAATCTATTCTTATTCTTCTTTGATTAGCAAACTTTAAGTAGGAGACTAAAAACATCTTTCTCTTCTGATAGGATTTGACAAAGATGATGGATTTCAACAACAGGCATTTATTTGAAGAGTGGTGATTTATGCATAAACTATTATGAAAAATAACAAAATACATTTATATATACTCTGTACCACAAAACGAACTTCATTCAACATTTCATTTTATGGTCATGAAAGAGTGACCAAGCATGTGAAAGCATCCTAATACTGGATGAACTACCTAAGCTCACTCAGATTGCAGAGGCAATTGAAAGAGCTAAATATATATTATATCACAGTGAGTAATAGTTTTCAGAAGGCGCAGGATGTATACTGCAGAAATGAAGATCTGGAGATTTAAAAAAGATAGGAGACCAGATTAACCAAGGCTTTTGTTTTCTTGAGGTCAGTCGAAGATCTGGTACTCAGGGGTCTCTCAAGCTTTTTTGGGAGGAGGGAGAAAGGGGGGAGCCCCTTGCTCCTTTCAGCTCCTCATCCACCAGTTCCATCCACTTGAAGACAAAAGCAGGTCTTGCTTTTCTGAAGTGTGAGCAGACTTTCCTCCTTATAGACTGGACACTGGCTGAAGTCCCATTAGTGGCTCTCCAAGATCTTCCTGAACAGGAAGACTGGTGACCCATCTCTGCAGGACATTTCAAGAGATGCTCCCATGCATAATCCCCTAAGACTTGGTTGACCTCTTAGGGCAAGGAACAAAGTTATCCCCTAGGTCCCTCGGCCAAATTGGTATGTAATCTGGGCTAACTGTATGGCCTTAAGCATCCAAAAGAAAAGTACAACTGGAAATAAATAATCAGTAAGACCAGAGAAATTGTACTGTAGGCATAAAATGAGATCTTAGTAAAAAGTCAAAAAGAAAAAAGGAGAGAGCACTGTTGTTTGGCCTGTCTTCAATTCTTACAGGTAAGTACATCGGCTCTGTGGATGCCACTGCTTTTGGCACTCCTCAAGGACATGAAACACAGCTTTTTAACCTTCCAATGTGGACTGAGGACTGCTGAGATACCCAGCTTGTGGACGAAGCAGCTAAGGGTATTTCAGCCTCATCAGAATATGGACTGCCATNAAAAAAAAAAAAAAGGCGTGCGCCACCATGCTCGGCTTGTCTTGTTTTATCTTGTCTTATCTTGTTTTGCTTGTTTGAGACAGGGTCTTACTGTTTAGCCCTGACCCCCTAGAACTCACTACTCAGTAAGAGACCCTGACTCAAAAAATAAGGTGGAGAATGAAAGAAGAAGACACCCGATATCAACCTCTGGCCTCCACATGCACGCATGTGTATGTGCACACACACATATGTACACACAGGCTCACACATAAAAGATAGCAACCATCTGAAAGTTTCTTCTGGATAAAGGGAATTTATCCAGAATAGAACCCACGTGCCTTTGTAAGCAGTGTTCCTTCCATGGCATGGGTCCCTGCCCACTCTCACTAGCCTTCCTTTCACATTGCTCTTGGCTCCTGTTCTGACTTAAGAATCCCAGTGAGTTCTTTCTGTTTCCAGAGTCTCTATGCACTTCTCTAATTCCTGGAGGGCTCTTGGCCCAGGCTCGGCACAGATAGATGGCTTTCTGCTGCCCTTTCTCCTAAGTGCCCAGGTCCATCTGAGCTGCCCTCTCACTACCTCCAGAGCACTCTAAACACCGTTACAATATTTCCTCTTTGTCGATCTATTCAAAGTCTTTGCTAGAATGTAAGCTTCACGACACCCGACACTCCGTCTACATTTTCACCCCGGTGTTCCCTGCTTCCCACTGCACAAGGTGTAAACTCTGTAAACAGGCATTGAAAATGAAAGGTCTTATAGAAAAGCCAGCCTTCCCGCCTTCTTCTCGCAAGCCACACGCTTGTCTTAATTTTCATCGGTAGAGGGCAGCAAAGATCCTGACTTATCGAACTTCTAGTGTTGATTTCTGAAAACTTCAGAAAACTTCAAACTCCCTTTTGTTAAAGAATAGGTTTGAGTTTATCAGGAATTTAAAGGAAACATCCAGCTGTACAGACTCTTCCTTATTCGTGGAGCCTTCTTCACCCTGGACAATTTACAAGGCATTTTTGTTTGTTTTTTAAGATTTCAGGTTGACAATGTACTTTTTTAAAATTTTATTTATTTTCGTATGTGTATGAATGTACTGTATACATGCAGGTTTGTGCACCTGTGTCGTGCAGTGCCGCGGAGGTCAGAAGAGAGCGTCGGATTCCCCTGGAACTGGAGTTAAAGACAGTTTTCAGCCTCCATGTGGGTGCTGGGGATCGAACCCAGGTCTTCTGCAAGAGCAGTCGGCGCTCTTAACCGCTAGGCTATCTCTCCAGCCCGACAATGCACTTTTAAGAAACAAAGGCAAAATGAATGGATAGAGAAAATGTGGTACATCTACATAATGGAGTTCTATGCGGGGGGGGCGGGGGGAGAAAGATGACATCATGAAACTTTCAGGTAAATGGATGGAACTAGAAGAGCTTATGTTAAGTGAACTAACACAGTCCCAGAAAACAAACAAAACAAACAAACAAACAAACAAAAAACGATGAATGTTATTCCTCATCTGTGGATGCTAGTACCAAGTACCTAGTTGTAAGCCAAACTGAGCAACGTTAATGCTCTATTCTTCATTATCTGAAAGCAACTGTGCTCTTATAATGTGAATCTGTTAACAGGTTCTAGAATTAACCTACCATCTATTTTCAGACTTTGGAATTTTGGTATATGGGTGGAGGGTATGTATGCATATTTTAGAGTAATATGGAGTCAAAAGGAAAAATGTGAATCCTGAAATATGATTTGGAAATAACATACAGTTTGTTTTCAGATGACATAATTTTAGTATAGGAGATATATACATATATATATATTGAAGCAATACAAGTTGGAGGGAACAACAGCAACAAAATAACTGGGACAAAAAAAAATGACTGAAACAGTGAAGTTCTCCCCAAAACAATAATCCTCTGTTTTGAAAAAAAAAAAGAAACTTTGGAAAGACTCAGAAAAAGATGCAAGGCATGTATGGCAGAATCCATGAACTTGGGTGGGGAGCAGGGAGGGGGAATTGAGTCTAAATTGGACTGAGAAATGATGTATGATGTATGAAAAAGTTCAATAATAATAAAAAATGTAAACAAAACAAAACCACAAAGAAACAAAGGCAGATGTTATACAGACTAAGCCAAAAAGTAGCTGAAAGGCTTGATGCCTGTATCTGCCCTAACAAGTCAGGAGTGGGAGGAGATGCTTGCATCATAGCCCACAGCCCTTTAGGATTTGAGGTTTACAGCTCTCCCTTATGGCCCATGGGAGGAGCCGCTACCAGCTAGGCAGCTGCCATTAGGCACTTTAGCACCTGCAAGAACAGGCTGTGTCTGCTTCAGTCTTCTTTATGCAGCTGTTTCTGCTTATCCCATTATCTCTTCTTTAGCGCCTCACATGCCTTACCCCACAGGGCAAGAACTTCAAGGTCTAGGTCTCCTGGCTTTGTGGGCTGCTATGATAAACTGTATGCCTTATCAGGTTTGTGTTCTGTGGATAGAGGTACTCTATTTGATTGGAACAGTAAGTAGAGTTCAAAGGGGGCACAGAGGTCCAGGCTCAGGGGCACAAGCCTGTAATTTCAGCTACTTGAGAGGCTGAGGCAGAAGAATAAAAAATTCAAGGCCTGCCTGGGCTACAGATCCATTCAAGGGCAACGTGGGCAATAGTGAGACCCTGTCTCAAAATGAAAAGTATGAAAAGGGCTAGGAATGTAGCTCCTTGTTGGGACACTTGCCTAGTGTGCCTAAGGCACCTGGTTCAACCCCTAGTACTGCAGATGAAGGGGAGTGGGCCTACAGGGGTTGTCAGCCACAGACAGCACTTAATATTCTGGGCCAAGTAATTCTTTTCCAGCTAACAATATGGGAGAATTCTAATGTGCTTGACACGTCGCTGGCTTCCACTGACAGGCTATAATAACCACAAATGCCTCCAGGTGTTGCCAAATATTTCCTGGGGGAAATTTACACCCTCCTTCCACCCCCCACCCCCACCCCCAGCCTCAAAGAGCTACTATTTTAAAAAGAACATGGTGGAGTATCTGAGTGTGTCATTGTAGCCTGGTGTTGAGGACCCTTGTGTCTAACTCTGCTCCTCCCCTCTCCGCCTGTGTATGTTGTCACTTGAAGCCTCTGGATTTGGTGAACTGGACATCTGACCTGACCTCACCTCACCTCTCAGTTTCTCTTCCCCCGGAATCTGAAACTGAGGAACAAACCTTCACCACACAGGTTCCTGGTGAAGGTCAAAACTTTAATACAAATTCAGATGTGGGTGAATGGGTGATAACACGGGGACTTGGAAACAGAGACGCCCTAGTGCAAAGATAAGAATGAAGCAAGAGACAGGGAGCAGCAAGCTGGTGTGCACTGCCCGCCTCCAGCACATTTGAAAATCCAGCTATGCTTCAGACGCTCCTGTGCATTTAGAACTAATGTCTCTTTTGTGAGAGGGTGCTATTTTTTCTTCCTGTTACTGGCCAATGTGAATTTCTACCTGGCACATTCTAGGTGGCCTGGAACTGAAACCATAAGCAGAAGACATCAGGGCCCAGACATCTGAGAGCAGGTTCTGACCCACAAGCAGCTTTATGGTAGCTCTCCTGCCCATTCTCTTCACTCTACCATATATCATCCTCGCTCTCTCCATGGCCCTACGTTTCTTGTCCTAATCTTGGCTTGTACCTGGGCTGGCCTTATCATAGCCTCAAGTAAGCTTCTAGACATCTATTCAGCACCAGCTTTACTGCTAAAAGTAATGGCCCGTTGGGTTTCTTGCACTGGGTTCCTTGTGCAAGTGAGTCTGGCTCATACCATCTTCGTTCATTTTATTCAGATGAATGGTCCCAGTTGGTGAATAATAATTGAATCGGATGGACAATGAGATGTGATGGGAATCTTAGAGGGAAGGGGCTATGAGAAAGCATTGTTCTATTAGCTTTCTATTGCTGTGATAAAACACTTATACAACACAGGACCACCTACCCAAGGGTGGCGCTGCCCACAATGGGCTGGGCTCTCCCACATCATTCAATAATCAATAAAATGCTCCCACAGACATGGCTACAGGCCAATTTGATGGGAGAAATTTCTCAATTGAGGGTCCCTCTACCCAGGTGTGTCAAATTGACAACTGAAGCTGTCTAGCACAAGTGTCATCCTTGATACCAGAGGGAAAAGGCTGAAGACGGTCCTAGCCCATGCCCTTACTACCTGCTTTGGGTATGTCATATGAGGGTAAGGGACACAAAGCTGTGCAGCTGAAATAACACTGAGGCAAAGCTGAGAGAAGTGCAGAACAAGTTGCAGATGTGCATATGACATCCTGGAGCTGATGAACAGCTCTCCTAGAGCTATGTACCTTTGGACCTTTTGTACATGAGTTGTCCTCACAGTATAAGCTGCTTGACTCAGGTGTCTTGTTACTTGAAGCCAAAAGGATCCCAACTGATAAAGGTCAGCTCATTTTTTTTCAGGCCAGGTCACTTGGGTCCTAGGATACCAGCTAGTGGGTCTGTAAATAACAGAAAGCAGAAACTTGATGAACCATTATGCCAAAGTACAGCTGCCCTTACCTCCTGAGAAACAACAGCATTCTTCTATAAAAAGGAATTATAATTACAGATTTAACATTGATTGTACTATCATCTAATAGAAATGTAATTAAACTCCAATTTGGGAACTAGAGAGATGGCTAGCTGGTAACACTCTTGCCTTGCAAGCCTGAGGACCTAAGTTTGATCTCCAGAACCCACATAAAAAGCTGAGAGCACCGGTGCACTCTTGTAATCTCAGCACAATTGGATTTTAATATATATACTTTATTTCATTCTTGGATAATTTTATAGACAGGTAATGGATTTCGATCATATCCACCTTCAACTTTTCCCTCCAACTTCTCCCAGACTGGCCCCCCCACAACCACATCTCCCTTCCAGCTTCGTGTCTTCTTTTTTTTTTTTTCTAACTTACTGAGTCTAGCTAGTGCCACCAGTACATGAGTATAGGGCCCTCCCCTGGAGCTTAGGAAACCCACCAGGGGCCACATCCTTGTAGAAAACTGACTCTCCCTGTCCCAGCCATCAAGGGCCAGTAGCTAGCTTCTCAGCTGAGGGTAAGGCTTCATGGGCCCCTTCCCCATCTGTGTTGGAATTTTGACTCGTTTGCTCTTGTGCAGGCAACCTCAGCTGCTATGAGTTCATGCGTGCAATGGCTCTGTCAAGTTCAGAGAACACTGTTGAGACAGCTTCCTGCTATGTAGCCCAGGCTGGCCTTGAACTCATGATCATTTTCCCTCAGCCTCTGGAGTGCTGGGATTACAGGAGTGGCCACCACAGCCAGCAGTTTTTGATTTCAGCGCTGATGGTCAAACCAGGACCATTCACATGCTAGACAAGGGCCCTACCACTGAGCTACCTCTCTGGCCCCTTAATTTCCTTGAGTATCATTTTTTTTTGTTTTTTGTTTTTTTTTTAATATTTTATTTTTTTGTTTATTTTTAAGGGATTCTACAATATAATGACACAGTTGTTTGCAGATAACATTGATGTTACTCAGTTTGTCATACAGTTAAGTAATTGGTGCATTTTGCAAGTATCTATGTCCAAATTTTGAACAACCCAAGGTTCCCATAGTCCAGTTGGAGAAGCTTGTATGCACAGGCATATTGATCAATTAGGAGTCCAGACTATATTCCTGTAGTCTCATGATTCACCCCTATCTCTCCGCAGCCCTTACATTCTACCACGCCTTCTCTTCCGCAGTTTGTTCCCTGGGCTTGAGTATCATTTTGAATTCATATGATATGTGATAATTTTCTTTATGATTCTCAATTTGTCTCATATATTGCCAATGATAGCCCTGTAAACTAATCTCTGTATCAGTCTGACCCAGACCTGGAATCAGCCAATTCTCCAAAAGTCTCAGTTCCTTTGACTTGAAATCATTTCTTTTTTTTTTTTTTTTTTTTTTTTTTTTTTTTTTTTGTCTTTTGCAAGACAGGGTCCCGTCCCGTAGCCCCTAGCTGTCCTGGAACTCACTTTGTTAGACCAGGATGGGCATTGAAAACTCCAACATTCCTCGCCACTTGGCCTCTACTGCTCCCGACTCCCAAGTGCTAGGATTAAAGGTGTGCGCCACCACACGCCCGGTTGGAATCATTTCTTATGAGTGAATAATGGCTCATAAGAGTGCTCATTGCTACTGGGTACAGTGCTTCTAAGCCTATTTAGTGGACAGAATTAGAAAATACAGTTTCTTCTCCGCGGTCAACTATGCACGACACGGGTGCACACAACTTGCATGCAGACATACATTTCAAAACACATACAGAAATAAATAAAAATTAATAAAAAAAAATTTTTTTAAAGAAAATACAGTTTATAGGGGCTGGAGAGATGCCTAGCGGTTAAACCGACCACGCTCTTACAAGGACCCGGTTTCGATCCCCAGCACCCACATGGGCCAAAACCATCTGAAAACCTCCAATTCCAAATTCCAGGGAGATCCAGTTCCAGGGACTCCAGACCCTCTTCTGACCTCCGTGGCATTGCACAACACGGGTGCGCAGACGCCTGCATGCAGACAGTACATTCATACACATACAGAAAAAAAAAATCCCAGCTTTTTCCTAAAAAAAAAATACAGTTTATTCAAAATCATGAATTCACCTTGGTTTTCTTTCTCTAACCCAGTACCACAGAGTTCTTCCTCTTTTAATATCCATTAATAAAACTTTTCTTGAATCAAGTATTATATTGCTGATGGCAGGGGGAAAGCACAGTTTTGTGATCCCATCGTGGTTTATAAATCTTATTTATTTAGTCTTATCTCTCAGTGTACACTTTTAAGTTATTTTCTTATTTTTGGGTGGAGCTGGGTCTTTTGAGACAGGGTCTCCCTGTACCCTCAGCTGACCTTGAACTCACTATGTAGACCAGGCTGGCCTTGAACTCACAGAGATCCATCTGCCTCTGCCTCCCAAATGCTGGGAGTAAAGGTGCACCCCAGCTTTATTTCTTTTTATTTTAGTGTAGATGTGTTGCTCCATGTATATAAGTGCACTGTGTTGTACAGTGCTGATAGAGGCCAAAAAAGGGTGTCAGATCCCCGGGAACTGGATGGAGTTACAGTTGTTAGCCATGTGGATACTAGGAACTGAACCCAGGTCCTTGGCAAGAGCCATCAGTGCCCTTAATTACTGAGCCATCTCTCCAGCCCCCAGTTCACATTTTTAATATCTTCTCTCTCACAGTGAGAACCCTGGTTTCTCATATCTACTCGTTTGTTTTTTTTTTTTTTTTAAACTTTTATTTTATTTATTTATGTGTATGAATGTTCTGTCTGCGTGTAGGTTTGTGCACCCGTGTCCTGCAATGCCTCGGAGGTCAGAAGAGGGTCTCGGATTCCCCTAGAACTGGAGTTCTCCTGGAATTGGAGTTACAGATGGTTCTCAGCCGCCATGTGGGTGCTGGGGATCGAACCCGGGTCCTCTGCAAGAGCAGTCGGTGCTCTTAACCGCTAGGCCATCTCTCCAGCCCCATATCTGCTCATTTGTAACTCATATCTACTCATTTGTTATTCCTTGTTATTTACCCAACAGAATAAAAATGACTGCATCAATAGCCCTCCAAACAAGTTACCCACTAATAAAGTTCACGGTTGTTTAAAGCTCTTTTTAAGCAGGGCGTGGTGGTGCATGCCTTTAATCCTAGCACTTGGGAGGCAGAGGCAGGTGGATCTCTGTGAGTTCAAGGCCAGTCTGGTCTACAGAGTGAGTTCCAGGACAGCTGGGGCTATAGGGAGACCCTGTCTCGAAAAGACCTAAATAAATAAAGCTCTTTTTAAATTCTCAAAACTTATCCCATCAAGGTAAAATTCTTTTTATTTTTTATCTCAAAATCTTGAAATGGATTCATTTTTTTTCCTCTTTATAGTCAACATTCAAGTTTCCTATTCTTATCAACTTAATGTATTTCAAAAATATTTATCTTGGACTCACAACTGGTCAAAGTTCAGGGAACAAGAGTTGGTGGAGTGCTTAGGTATAAAAGGACATCTATATTGTATCCCTTCCCCTCAAGGCTCAAAAAAGGGTGTGGAAGATGAGGCAGAAAGATTATAAGAGCCAAGGTCAGGGAGATCAGGATGAAGCAGTATCTTCTGGACGTGACTGAACAGCTGCCCTTAGGAATTCACAGCAGCTATGGTAGCCTCAAAAAGACCCACACCAGATCAAGCCAGTCAAGTCAGCATTCCAGCACGGATGGGGGAGGGGCATGTGTGTCCTCACCCCTAGCTGAGGAGCTAGCTACAGTTGATGGCTTAGGGGGAATAAGAGTCAGTTTTCTTCAGGGATGTTGATCATACACCAGTGGATGGCCGCCCCATATCCATGCATATGTCGGCAGCAAAAATTGGACTCACGTGGTCATTAAAGGACATGTGTTTGGGAAGGGGCATACAGAGAAGGGTTGTAAGGGTAGGAGATGAGTATGACCAAATACACTGAATGCATATATGAAATTCTAAAAGAATAAGTAAAAATATTATATTTAAAATTAAATAAGTCAGATGTGGTAGCACATACCTTTAATCCCAGCATTCAAGAGGCAGAGATGTGGACTTCTGTGAGATTGAGGCCAGTCTTGTATATATAGTTAGTTCCAGTCAAGTTGGTGCTACAGGGAGATCCCACCTCTAAACAATCAAAAAAATTAATTAGAATGTTAGAAATTAGGTGAGTGTATGGGGGGATGGATTCATAAATAAAATTTTATTAATAAAAGTCAAAACTACATTAAATAGCTCAGAGAAGCTTTCTTCCACCCATAAAAGTATTAAATTTTATTAGTTTCAGGTTACTCTTTGTGTGTGGGGTATGTATATGTGTGTACATGTGTGTGTCAGTGTCCATGTATGCATGTGCACATGTATGTGGAGGCCAGAGGTTGACACTAAGTAGTTTTCTAGGGGTTTTCTACCTTAATTTTTTTCTACCTGATTTCTTTACATAGGGTCTGTCACTGAACCTGATTCTCACCATTTTGACTAGACAGCCTGGCCAGCAAGCTCCGAGGATCCACCCTTTTTGATTAGACAGCCTGGCCAGCAAGCTCCAAGGATCTGCCCATTTTGACTAGATGGCCTGGCTAGCAAGCTCTGAGGATCCACCTGTCTGTGCCCACCTGTCTCACCCTCCCCAGCACTAGGGTTCCAGACATGTGTTACCACAAGTGGCTTTTTTGAGTGTGGAATGCAGACCGAGGGTTGACATGCACACAAAGGGGGGGAAAGAAGCATAAAAAAATAAAAATTAATAAAGAGAAGAAATAATAGTTGTTTGAAAAGTAACGAAGTAAAAAATGTTGACTTGTGCTGGGGCGATGGTGATTACTTGTCTTTAAATCACGTGCACATTACCAGATGCAGGTATGCAAGAGAAAGGGGCATTGGGGTCTGTGCATTTTGAGCCACCGTTATAGTCAGGTATGATGAATATCCACGGTAGCGCCAAAGGGCTTATGGTTGGTGGGTGGAGGTTGTCCAGTTTACGTGGTACTGGAACAGAAAGGGTATGGATTCATAGGGTTTGGTGGGGGATTCCTTGGAAATGAGTAAAACATGACCTAAAAGATTGCAGGGTATGACATGTCCACAGAAAAAAGACCAGACACCAGAAAGAAGGGCCCCATGTGGTTCCTTTCTCTGTGAGCTCATTGGTGCTTCCCAAGACGTGTGCTTGTCGGGGTATAGGGGGAGTGGGAATGGAGCCCCGGAAAAGGGGAAAACAACAACATGTCCCCGCTTAGTGTAATCAAGCCCAAAGAACAACCTCATCTATGAGGCTACAAACACATAACCTAAAAAACCTGGCCCCGGAAAAAGCTTAGCTGCAGCTCAATATGGAGGTGTTGTATCTGTTTAGTGTTAGGACCACACTGTAACGACCACTTAATAAACAGAGAATGCAGTGTGTAGTCCGGTGGCGGGGCATCATTTCGCTGACGAACGTGGGGTGTTTGTGTCCAGATAAAGCAATTGTGACTCTCTTGAAGTGCAATAGAGGGAGAACCAGTTTGTGGTAACCCTGGGCGAGGATCTGACTGATACCAAACTGCAAGAAACTGAGTGGCATGCAAAAGGGAAAAGGAAGGAAAAAGGAGGGAAAGGGGGGGAGAAGAAAGAAAAAGAGGGGAGGGGGGGGGGGGTAAAAAAGGAAGGAAAGGGGAAGAGAAGAAGAAAAAAGGGGAGAGGAAAAAAAGGGAAGGGGGGGGGGAAAAAAAAGGGGAAAGGGAGAAAGGAAAAAGAAAGGGAAGGGAAAGAAAAAAGAAAAAAAGAGGGGGGGAGGGGGAAGGAAATGGGGAAGAAAAAAGAAGGGGAAGTAACAAAAGGAGAGAGACAAGTGCAAACAGTGCAGAAATCCGTATCCCAAGAAGATGAAGAGCTACTGGCAGGAAATACATCCAGACCCAGGTATTAGAGGTGGAGAGGGTCCCGACATGGTAAAGGTGGGTACCTGCCAGACAGGAATGCCCAGCCACCCCAAAACGAAAAGAAAGGGCAAGGGAGAAGAGGAGGACACCCAAAAAGGAGAAAGGACCACCCCCTGTTCCTTGGGGAAAAAAAAAACAAGGGAGCAGGAGACAAAAGGGAGACGAAGAGAGGGGGAGGGGGAAGGAAAAAGGAAGGAAAAAAGCAGGGGGAACCGCTTGATCGCCCTTCACGTATTGTCTTGCAGATACTTAGGACTCACGGGTTTGACGTGTTTGGGTCCAATTTTTTATTGAATGTTGCTTGGGTGCGCCGGTGGAGAAAGGCCAGTTGAGGGTTGTTTTTGGGGAACTCGTGAGTACGCTCATCGCAGCCCCCTGTATTAAACACCTCTATCAGTATCATATAGAAGGATCGAATGGCAAATGCCTGCTAGAGATACTTCAAGAATGGGTCTAGTGAGGGGCTTGCGTCAGAAATGCAGCCAAAGTCTTACAAAGAGCCGTTGGTTCTCACATGGAAGGAAGTTTGGAACTGACAAATAGATCGTTGGGGGAAAGAGCAAGGTAGAGGGGCTACACAGTCTGAAGGGCAAAACCGGGCAAGACAGTGAGACCCATGATCTTCAGAGGAGTGGGCGAGAGCACAAACATAAGTAGTGATTGGGGGGGGGGAAAGAAAATGAAGAAAGTAGAATGGCAGTGAGGGGCAAGTAGGGCTTGAATGGACCGTGGGGGTTGAGCCGGTAGAAAGCCCACCCTGCAACGGCCCAGAGGCCATGGGGAAGCCATTAAAGCGGCACATTCAGCACAGGGGTCAGCACAGGAAGTGAAATGAGAGAAGGGACTGTTGGTGGTCACCAAGTGTCATTTGGTAGGGGGCCAAAGGTGAAGTATCAAAGTCTTAGTTAGAGAAAAGGAGGTGAGGTGAGAGGGACA
The DNA here is from genome assembly GCA_009823505.1 of Rhizomys pruinosus. Taxonomy (NCBI): domain Eukaryota; kingdom Metazoa; phylum Chordata; class Mammalia; order Rodentia; family Spalacidae; genus Rhizomys; species Rhizomys pruinosus. Next base: position 588,934 of record VZQC01006792.1, read on the forward strand.
AACGTGAGAGAGTATTAAGGGTAAGAAGAAGTGACTGAGCCGCCAGGGGAAAGATTTGCAAAACGGGAGCAACTGTGATCAAAGTTGTATTTCTTTTTATGTTATTTTTTTTGGTGTTTTGGATTTGTGGTTTTCTTTTGGAGATAGAACTTTGGGGTCCCGGTAGGTCCCAGCTGGCCGGACGTCACTGATGTGAGGAACCCCCCGGCGGGCCCTCGAACGTCATAGAAGATCACATCTGCCAAGGGTCGACTTGCCGGACGAGAAAAAAAATAGAACTGAAGGTTGGCTAGGAAATTAAAAGGAGGCAGAAATGCAAGCCACCGATACTCATAGTAAGTTCATCGAATATTGTTGAGACCTGGCAATGTGGTCTCAGATCGACTAAAAAAAAAAGACTCTTGGGAGGNCCATATTTAAACTTACATGCCCTCTCAGCTGTCATCGACCTTCACAGAGCGGCAACAGACCATTGTCAGATCAAAGAATAGTGAACCAACTCCACTTTCTGGACATTCACACTGGTGTCCTATTATCTAACTACTTGAAGACTGTATCATCCTGAAGCAAGCAGTTTCTGTCTGTGATCAATGTCACTTACAGGAACTTCTTAAGTAACAAACGAAATAATCCTGGGGCGTGGAAAATATGATTTTTATATTGGTCTGGGTTTGGCTATGACCTCCAGCATCTTCATTGGAAGGAGTTTCATTTTGGAAATAAAAGGCCTTCTTCGACTTGCCAGAAAAGGCTCTATGAGAGCAGGTCAAGGTGGCCATGCATATCTTAAAGAATGGAGAGATGGCCTAGCAGTTAAGAGTACCGACCGCTCTTTACAGAGGACCCAGGTTCGATCCCCAGCACCCACATGGCGGCCGAAGAGAGACCGTTCCTGAAAATCCCAATTCCAGGGAGAAACTCCAGTCCCAGGGGAAATCCGACAATCTCTTCTGACTCTGCGGATTGCACGACACACGGGTGCACAAACTTGCATGCAGAACAGACATTCATACAGTAAATAAATAAATAAATTATATATAATAATATATATATATATATTATAAAAAAAAAGATGGTTGTGTGTGGGCTTGGACTGCTGTTCAATGGGAGCTGGTGAGGTGGCCAACTTCGCTGCATGTGCATTTGCTCCAGCCACATTAGTGACCCCACTGGGGGCTCTCAGCGTCCTTGTAAGTGCCATTCTTTCTTCCTACTTTCTAAATGAAAGACTTAATCTTCATGGGAAAATCGGGTGTTTGCTAAGTATTTTAGGGTCTACAGTTATGGTCATCCATGCTCCAAGGGAAGAGGAGATTGAAACTTTGAATGAAATGTCACATAAATTAGGTGACCCAGGTTTTGTGGTCTTTGCAACATTTGTAGTCATTGTGGCCTTGATCCTAATCTTTGTGGTGGAACCTCGCCATGGACAGACAAACATCCTTGTGTACATTACAATCTGCTCTGTGATTGGAGCATTTTCAGTGTCCTGTGTGAAGGGGTTGGGCATTGCCATCAAAGAGTTGTTGGCTGGAAAGCCTGTCGTGCGGCGTCCCCTGGCCTGGATTCTTGTCTGCTAAGCCTTGTGGTCTGTGTGAGTACACAAATTAATTACCTAAACCGGGCTCTGGACATATTCAACACTTCCATTGTGACTCCAATTATATTATTGTTTCTTTGCAACCTCAGTTTTAACTTGTTCAGCTATTCTTTTTAAAGAGTGGCAAGATATACCTGTTGCATGATTGTCATTGGGACTCTAAGTAGGCGGCTTCACAATCATTGTGGGGATATTTTTGTTGCATGCCTTTAAAGATGTCAGTTTTAGTTTAGCAAGTCTGCTTGTGTCTTTTCGAAAAGATGAAAAAGCAATGAATGGCAATCTTCCAATATGTTCATATTGTATGAAGTTCTTAATAATAATGAAGAAAGCTTATCCTGTGGAATTGAACACACTGGTGAAAATATCTCCCATAGAAATGGAAATCTGACAACTTTTTAAAGGATATATTGAAAGGTTTATCTACAATTCTGTTAAAGTGATTATCAGACTGTATTTGAAAAATATTGTCCTCAAATAATGTTCTTGAAAGACAATCTTTTTTTTAATGGTTTCACTAATTTGGATCAAGAAATTACTTTTTTTAAATTTTTTATTTATTTTCTGTATGTGTATGAATGTACTGTCTGCATGCAAGTTTGTTGCACCCATGTCGTGCAATGCCGCGGAGGTCAGAAGAAGGTTGTCGGATTCCCCTGGAACTGGAGTTCTCCTGGAATCTGGATTTCAGACGGTCTCGGCTGCCATGTGGGTGCTGGGGATCGAACCCGGGTCCTCTGTAAGAGAGCGTCGGCACTCTTAACCGCTAGGCCATCTCTCCAGCCCCAAGAAATTACTTTTCTTATACTTAAACAATGGTAGCTCACTAAAATGACCTCTGTATATGGCTTACTTCTATTAACATTGTATTACTGTAAAGGTATTTTACATTTTGATTCTTTCCCCAAAAATCTAAATGCACTAATGACAATTTTAAGCCCATAAATGGTTTTTTTTTTTTTTTTTTTGGTCTTTTCAAGACAGGGTCTCCCTGTAAGCCCCAGCTGTCCTGGAACCTCACTCTGTAGACCAGGCTGGCCTTGAACTCACAAAGATTCCCCTGCCTCTGCCTCCCAAGTGCTAGGATTAAAGGCGTGCACCACCAAGCCCAGCTAAGCCCATAAAATGTTTTTATTTTTCCACTGGTGATGAAAGTTTATGGTGTACGTTTGTCATCCCCATTTCATCAGTCTATGACCATACTAAGACTTTTTGATTCTGTATTTATTTTTTATGTAAAAAAAGTTTAAAAAGAAAAAAAGAAAAATATCTCTATAATAAACACCCTATGTAGGTGACTTGATTTTCTCTATGTTTAAACTCACGAATGCTTTTGGTCAATTACATTTTGTTTATTTATTTATATTTATTTATTTATTTAATTTGTCTTTATGCGGGTCAGGGTTTCCCTATATCCCCTGCTGAACCTGGACTCCCTATGTAACCAGGGCTGGCCTCAAACTCTCAGAACTCCACATGTCTCTGCCTCCCAAGTACTGGGATTAAAGTGTGCACTACCACGCCCAGCTTTCCAATTACATCTAATTTATAAATGTTAGAAATTAACTACATATCTCTGCTATAAAACTTAGTCCTTAGTCTGGCATGGTGGCACATGCCTTTATCCCAGCACCTTGGGAGGGTAAGGCAGGCAGATCTCTGTTTTGAGGCCAGCCTGGTCTATATAGCGAGTTCCAGGGCAGCTGGGCTGCAGGAGAGACCCTGTCTCAAAAAGACAAAAAACGACTTAGTCCTTGACTTTCATCTTCTGAAGGCTTCCCTGAAGAATTTTCTGAACAATTACATTACAGATGAAAATTTATACTAATGTGCATGTGCTCTGTCTGGGACCCAAGGGAGGTGGATATATTTAATGTTTAAGTTTTACTGGCAAAATATTCATAAACTCAGATTAATAAGAATGTTACATGGAAATTAACATATATTTAAATATGTAAATATTTGATGTGTTACCACATTATAAGGTATAAATAGCTCATTATGATACTATGTGTATATGCTTACACATGTAATCTATATAGACATAATTTAAATGGAGATATATGTGTAATGTATGCATGTTTCTACTTACAAGTTTTAGAACTAAGAAGTTGTCAGAATGAATATGCAGGTTTGCCGGACCGCAATGCCATGGTCTTGACTCTATATCATACAATCTAGTGGAGATTAGAAATTGGTGGAGCCTCAAAGAGATCTAGTTCCTTTGAACATAGGAAAGAAATCGCAAATACCTCAAAGTCACAGTAGTCACACCTGAGGAATAGGGAGAGATTATAGAAAAGAGTAATGAGACTTTTTACACTTCTGTATTTTTGTTTTATTTTTGGTATTTTTGAAATAGGATCTCACCTGTAGTCCCAGCTAGACCTGCAACTTCTATGTAGACCAGGCTGGCCCTGAACTCGAGAGATCCACCTGCTCTGTCTCCCGAGTTCTGGGATTAAATGCACGTACCAACGTGCCTGGCCCATTTCCAAATTTTTTAACTTGTTTAAATAATGAGAATCAATTCATGTTATACTTGCTGAATTATAAAATTAGGGACTGGAGAGATGGCTCATGTGTTAAGAGTATGGCTGGTCTTGCAGAGGATGCAGGTTCAGTTGTATACCCACATGCAATAACAACCATCTGTAACTGCATTCCAGGGATTTCAACACCCTCTCAAACCCTCTTCTAACCTCTACCAGGCATAGCTTGACATAGGGGCACTTACAGCATTAGGCAAACACCACACACACACAACACCACACCAAACACACACACACACACACTTTAAAAATTGGCTGGTGGTGCACACGCCTTTAATTCCAGCACTGGGAAGCAGAGGCAGGTGATCTCTGTGGAGTTCAAGGCCAGCCTGGTCTACAGGGAGTTTCAGGCCAGTTGGGGCTACATGGAAACACTGTCTCCAATAAGACAAAAAAAAAAAATATTAAAACTAATGAAAATAGGGGCTGGAGAGATGGCCTAGCAATTAAGAGGCGCCAATGCTTCTTGCAGAGGACCCGGGTTCGATCCCCAGCACCCACATGGCGGCTGAAAACTGTCTTTGACTCCAGTTCTAGGGGAATCCGACATCCTCTTCTGACCTCCGAGGCACTGTACAACACGGTGCACCAACCTACATGCATACAGTACATTCATACACATACAAAAATAAATAAAAAAAATTTAAAAAACTAATTAAAATAGTATTTTATGTAGCTGGGGAAATGTAAAATGGTACAGCTACTTTGGAAACTTGTTTATAAAGTTAAATATACATTTAACACATAACCCAACAAAAATCATCCTTAGATGTTTACTTTTAATTTTTTATTTTATTTCTGTAGTTATCAATTTACTGTCTGCATGCAAGTTGTTGCACCCTGTGTTGTGCAGGTGCCTGTGGAGGTCAGAAGAGGGTGTCAGATTTCCCCTGGAACTGGAGTTCTCCTGGAATTGGAGTTTCAGACGGTTCTCGGCCCCATGTGGGTGGCGGGGATCGAACCCAGGTCCTTGTAAGAGCAGTCAGCGCTCTTAACCGCTAGGGCCATCTCTCCAGCCCCTAGATGTTTACTTTAAAAAAATGAAAACATATGCCTGTGAAAATGGTCTGCACACAAATGCTCATCACTTTTATTCATAGTTACTAAAATCTGGAGGAAATCCATGTGTCTACCCACAGATAACTGAATAAATAACTTGTGGTACAACCATACAATGAAAAATAACTCTGCACTTAAAAGTAACAAATGACTAATAAGGACAACAACACGGTTGAATCAGAGTACACACAAAAGGTTATCATGTTATGCCTTTAATCCCAGGACTCGGGAGGCAGAGGCAGGTAGATCTCTGTGAGTTCAAGGCCTAGCCTGTCTATAAGTGAGCTCCAGGCCAGCTGGGACTAAAGGGAGACCCTGACAAAAAAAAAAAAAACCACCCCCCAAAAGGTTATCATGTTATATGATTCTATTTATATGACATTAAGTAAAAGGGAAAATAATACAGATAAAAAACCAGACTGATGGTTGCTGGGGGTTGGAGGTATTGAACACAGGGTTGTTTTTGCAATGATAGAAATATTGTACATATTGGTTTTACTGGTGATTATACATCCGTATACATTTGCCAAAACTTTTTTAATGTTATGCTTAAAAAGACATTATAGACAAAGTCATAAATTGTAGCTTTTAGTATTATATTATATTATATATTTACATGTATTCCTTCCCATATAACATTATTTATTATATAATGTTATAGATTATCAGCCAGGTATGGTGCTACGCCTTTTCCAGCACTCAGAGGCAGAGACAGGCAGATCTCTGTGAGTTCAAGGTCAGCCTGGTCTACAGAGCAAGTTCCAGGCCAGCTGGGGCTACAGGGAAATCCCTGTATCAAAACAAACAAACACACAATAAAACAAAAAATAATGTTTTAGATTATCTTATTTTGGAATTGTGTATTAGATTCAGGTGTATCCAGTATGGCTACACAAAGGCACTTGGGAGGAGGATCCTGGAAATGAGTTATCAACTCCAGGTAGTATTATTATATAGGCCTAAATGGATTCGTCTTAATAATGATGGCAGTTGGGACAGAACACTCAGCTGGATTCTGAAAGTTAATGGTACTAAGAGAATCTAAAGAGACATAAGATGCTCAAATTCCGGGCTCAACTTTATTTTTTAGATATATGAATTAACAAACAATTCAATGAAGAAAAATTATTAGAAAGATGGCAGTAGTGGCAGTGAGAAGTGTGCCCGGTTTTCTCTCTTGTTTTCTTGCTTGATGTGGACCATCACTTCTTCCTGGGCTTTTCTCTACCAGCTCTCCTAGTTTCTAGCCCTTCTGACATGGCATACAACAAGTGGTTTTCCTGGTTTCAGACTGCTGGTGACAGATAATGGGAGGCTTCTAAGCTTGGAAAATCACATGAGGCAATTCCTCCCAACAAAGCTGTCTATCTAGATCACCTACCCGTATCTGTATCTAAGATCTGTACTATACTGGTTTTGTACCTCTAGCAACTGTAACATTGTGTGTGTGTGTGTGTGTGTGTGTGTGTGTGTGTGTGTGTGTGTAACCTGGGGCTGGGGAGATGGCTTTAGTCAGTAAGGTGCCTGTGTAGGTTTGTGCACCCGTGTCATGCAATGCCGCGAAGGTCAGAAGAGGGTGTCGGATTCCCCTGGAACTGGAGTTAAAGATGGTTCTCAGCCACCATGTGCGTGCTGGGGATTGAACCTGGGTCCCCTACAAGAGCAGTTGGCACTCTTAACTGCTAGGCCATCTCTCCAGCCCCCCATTGTTATTTTACGTGTATAAGTGTATCACCTGCATGTATGAAAGAGCACCCATATTATGCAATGCCCATGGAAGTCAGAAGAGGGCATCGGATCCCTTGGAACTGGAGTTATAGACAGTTGCTAGCTGCTTTGTGGGTGTTGGAAATCAAGCCCAGGTCCTCTATAAGAGTAATTAGTGCTCTTAACCACTGAGCCATCTCTCCAGTCCCTGAAACTTCTTTTCTTTTTTAATTTTTATTTATTTTTGTATGTGTATGAGTGTACTGTCTGCATGTAGGTCTGAGCATCCGTGTCGTGCAATGCCGCGGAGGTCAGAAGAGGGTCTCAGTTTCCCCTGGAACTGGAGTTCTCCTGGAATTGGAGTTACAGACGGTTCTCAGCTGCCATGTGGGTGCTGGGGTTCGAACCCAGGTCCTCTGCAAGAGCAGTCGATGCTCTTAACCGCTAGGCTATCTCTCCAGACCCGAAACTTATTTTCAAAGTAAGGATAATATATCAGATTGTAACACCATTATTTTATATAATAAAACCCCCTTAATTTTATGGAAAAATCATGAGATTTTTCTGGTGGTTATTGGAAACTGACAGCTGTCTATATTATATACTTCAGTAAGTATAGAATAGAACCAAAACAGCAACAAAAACCCCCAACCTAACCATCCTCAGCTCTTTAGAGGTTTAGTTCTAAGACCATACCCCAACAGATACTAAACTTCAGATGCTGAAGTCCTTTATATAAAATGGTGTAGTATTTATATACGATCTGCCAGTACCTTATATATATATATATATATATACACACCAACCAGTACCTTAGGTATTTGCAGTACTAAGGATTGAACCTAAGACTTTATGGGTGCTAGCCAAGCATTCTAACACCGATCCACACCCTCAGCCCTGTAGCTGTATCGTATTTTTAGTGACTACTCTAGGATTTATATTAAGTTGCTTCTGCTTAATATGGTATACACTCTAGCACTTTTTCATTTCATATAAAATTCTGTATTTCCACTTTCTTTCTCCTCATTTCAGTTAGAAGAGAGCCAGAGCAGGAGATCAAGGCAGGAGCCTAAAGGCAGGAACTGAAGCAGAG
>VZQC01006795.1:0-12618 GCA_009823505.1 Rhizomys pruinosus
CATTTTTTTATAATAAATAAACATATAATTTTAAAATTATATAAATTTCCATAACTCCATCAGCAGTCTGTGATAAGAAGACTGTTTCAGTAACCACATTACTGGCTGTCATGCTGTCTGCTTCTGGTATCTGAAAATACGGATTCTGTATGTAAAGAGGAAGTGTGGGCTGCATTACTGTGCCTACTGGAAACAACATTCCCCTTTCACCATGCTTTCCTCTAGAAATCTTTACTTGATTTCTCTTCATTAGAAGTCTCTAAGGGTTCCATTTCATGTATATGGGGCATTATCACATTACAAATCTCTGTTATGAAACAGCACACACAGAAAAACATCTTCATTCCCACAGTCTCTTCTCCTGAAGGCAATACCATCACTTAACCTTTGAAGACAAAGGAAGGTGAATTAAGTACTGAGACTATAAATATTTTTTAAATCAAATTGTTAATTCTATTTATAATATATTTTTTAATTTAATTTATTTATTTCTGTATGTGTATGAATGTACTGTCTGCAATGAGTGTGGGTGTACCATGCGTGCAATGCTGCAGAGGTCAGAAGAGGGTTTTAAGATTCCCCTGGAACTTCTGGATTTCTCCTGGAAATGGAGTTTGACAGGATGGTCGCGGCCGCCATGTGTGCTGGGGATCGAAACCCGGGTTCTCTAGGTAAGAGCCGTCGGTGCTCTTAAACCACTAGGCCAATCTTTCCGCCCCTATAGATTTATTTACACTTGAGAGTGGCATCGCCCTATAGCGCCAGCGGTGGCATGGACTCACTCTGTAGATCAAAGGCGAGCCTTGAACCTACAGAGAGCCACCTGCCTCTGCTCCGAGTGCTGGGATAAAGGCATGTAATCCAAGACAGTAAAAGATTTTTAATACTGTGGTTTTGAGGCTGATGCTTTTCTATAGTGTTTTTGCACTACGCCATTGCCTAAAAAAATGCTCATAGGATGGAGGTAATCACTGCAACGATCCCTCAAGCTTTCTTAAAATCTAGCTATGTGGAAGATTAATCCTACTGAGAATTTTGTTTGTATATTCTTATCACCTTCTTACATGGCCATATTCATTATATTTGCTGTAAGCTCTTTCCTTTTCTGTGTGAACATACATTTTATATTTCACCTCAGTTATGATCAAATGTAAGACAGTGATACCTATTGCAGGCATCATTCAACAATCATGTCTTTTTCCTTTTCCAGGATGATATGAAGCAATACATGGAGAAATTAAGTATTGATTTTAGATAATTCATTTAAGTTGAAATTAATATTGGATTTAGTCATTGTCAAGGAATCAATATTGCTGACTTACAAAGCTAAAAGCTGCATGGATGCACCGGCGTGTGCACAATCTATAGTATTATGTTAGAAACAAATGCTTTTTAATTGGCAAAAATATATTTTTATCATAATTTTTATATATTATATATACCATCGTTTTGGTACAATTTTATGTTATATCCAAAGTTGAGTAAAACACAGGTAGCTTTCTCATGTGTCTTGAGACATCTGCATTCTTTCCAACTATTAAATCCACTTGTTAGAGTGATGTATTTGTGGGGGGAAAAGGATGTTGTTCTAAAAGAGGGAGAAAGATAATGTGCTGTTCATTAGGTCGTGGTAGTGACTCAAAAAATACATGTTCTCTCTAAGCATTCCTTTACAGGCCTAAATTAAATAAAGTCATTACGGTCATAGTCAGTGATGCTCACAGGATAGAGATAATACCTGTTTAAACAAAGTCACTATGATCAGAGTCAGTGATGCTCACAGGACAGATGTAATACCTGTTTAAATAGAGTCACTATGATCAGAGTCAGTGATGCTCACAGGACAGATGTAATACCTGTTTAAATAGAGTCACTATGATCACAGTCAGTGATTCTCACAGGATGGAGGTAAAACCTGTTTAAACAGATTCACTATAACCACAGTCAGTGGTGCTTACAAGGTGGAGGTAATACCTGTTTAAACAGAGTCACTATGCTCACAGTCAGTGATGCTCAGAATATGGATGTAATACCTGTTTAAACAGAGTCACTGTGATCGCAGTCAGTGATTCTCACAGGATGGAGGTAATACTTGTTTAAACAGAGTCACTATAACCACAGTCAGTGGTGCTTACAAGGTGTAGGTAATACTTCTTTAAACAGATTCACTATCATCACAGTCAGTGATACTCAGAATATGGAGGTAATACCTGTTTAAACAGATTAGCTATGATCACAGTCAGTCATGCTCACAGGACCAAGGTAATACATGTTCAAGCAGAGTCACTAGGGTCACAGTCCGTAATTAATACCTGTTTCCAGTCCCTGAACCACACCTGCACATATGGAAAAACTTAAGCAATTTATATTTATGAAGAGTGCAAATTTGATTCAGTCATTCTTAAATTAAGGAAAAAGAGGGCATGAAGTTAGTGGGGGTAGAGATGAGTTAGATCTGGGAGGTGGGAAAAAGAGGAACTGTGGATGAGTATAACCAAAATTCAATATATGTTATTTTCTATAATTAACACAAATGTGTGTTTTTAAAAGGCTAGATGGCCCTTTTAGACTCTTCCTATTCTTTACAATAACAGTGAAATTACACTTTCATATTTAGATCTGGACAGATGGCAATAAGTTCTCAGAATGGACACTGTGCATAAAGCTGTTTTAAAACACTGACCACCTTGAAATCAGACTTAATTATCATTTGCCTTAAAAACCAATGATCACCCATACCAATTTGGCTGAGGGTACTAAAGGATAACTTTGATCCTTGCCCTCAGAGGCCAACTAAGTCCCAAGGGACTATGCATGGCTATACCTTTTGAAATGTCCTGCAGATGTGAGTCACCAGTCTTCCTGTGCAGGGAGCTTTGGAGATCCACTAATGGGACTGTTATTTCATCCCAGTGTTCTGGGTCCTGTAAAGAGGAAAGTCTGGCATGCTTCAAAAAGGGAAGCCGGGTCGAGCAAAGACCTAACTTTGTCCTCAATGGATGGAACTGGTGATGGAAATCCAAAAGGAAGCCAGGGGCTCCCACCCACACAAAAATTCCTGAGGAACCCTTGAGGACCAGATCCTCAACTGACTTGAGGAAACAAAAACCTTGGTAAGCTGGGCTAACTGTGGGTGGCCTTAAACATCCAAAAAGAAAGTATAACCAGAAGAGAAAAAACAAACAAACAAAAAATGATCACTGTCAGTGGGGTTCTATGAATGTAACATAATCAGAGATTGGTGTGGATGCAGAGCCTCATTTTCTCAGTGCCTGACCCCATTGTAACAAGTTTATCTCCTATCGGACTTTGCTGTTCTTTCCATCACAAGTCCCCTTGTTCTGCTATGATCACTTACCCAGACTGTTGATTTAAACTTGCTGCTGGAAAATTTCACACATGTACAAATACATACTGACCACCCACCCTCTCTCCCTCTCACCCTGTCAACTCCCTTCTCCACACATCTCACACAGCCCTCCTGACGATTGGTTCTGTTACTGACCCACTGACGTTGGCTTTGGAGCTATCTGCCAGAGCCTTGTGGGTCCAGCAATGCCTTACCCAGGCTCTTCCCGAGACATTGTCCTTGTGGAATATGCCTCTCAGGCTGCAGTAGGAAATGCTCCTGACACTCCTGCTCAGTGCTGGGATGGTGAGCCCACTGCCATGGTCTTTATGCCCAGAAAGTATGCTGGATTGATTCAGGCAGAGCTTTTGATATGTGTCTGTGACTCCGTGATCTCACCTCCTTTCAGAATCCAATTATCATCTCACCTGTACTAATAACTGGAGACTGGGACTTTTTCCCATGAGTCGATTTTTTCCAGTTACTAGTTTCCTGCTGGGTTTCCACTAAAGAATATTGTAGAGTTTGGAAAGGCTCATACTCTCCATCATCCTTGGATGAAGAAGTGTTCTCAGTGGAAGTATCAGGACATACTGAAGTCTGAAACAGGAAGGAGTGGATGTGAGCAAAGGATAAATTATTTTGTCCTTTCTTCTTGGGAATGTCATTCACCCCAGGATCCAGTTGTTCCCAATTTCTCCTAACCAGTTAGAAGATCATTTTTGTCATTCCAGATACATGGAAATGAGATAGAATAACTTGGAAAGTATTCTCTTTTGTAATAATTGGGTTGAATTTGTATGCTTGTTTAAATTGAATTTTCTAATTAGATATCCCAGAAGCAGATTTCCTTATGTATTTTTTTCACCTGTCCTTGGCTCTGGCATCTCCTCCTATTTTTATTTCCATTCTCTCATCCTCACTTATAAATTGAATGGTGTTATATTGTATTTCAATGCATATATATATATATATGCATTGAATATATATATGTCAATATATATGTCAATACATACATATATATATATATATATATATGCATTGAATATATTTATATTGTCAAGGAACCAGATCATGGTGACAGCATGTCCGTCTATTCACCCATTGTTTGTACTCTGCCAATTTTACATTCTTCTACCTATTTGCAGGGTGTGGGGGGATTAGGACAGAGTCTTCCTATAGCCCCAGCTGGCCAGTAGTAATTCACTATGAAGACAACAATGGCCTTAAACTCAGAAAGATCTGCTTGCCTCTACTTCCTGAGTGCTGGGATTAAAAGCTTGTGCCATCATGGCAGGCTTCTACCCATTTTTTGGATGTTTCATATATTTTTATTGAATTTTCATTTGTATACATATATAATACATAAATACTGTAGAGTCTGATTTGTGTCCTTCAGTGTGGGTACATCCACTGGGCCCACCAAGAGTCCCCTCCCTATAAGAAAATGTCTTTTTCCTTTCCAGCAACCATCAGTTGCCAAACAGTCCTGTTTGGGTTGGGATATCTTATCCACTTTTCTATGTCTATGCTGGGATTGTTTGAACTTGTATGGGACTTGTGCATGTGTTCACTGTTGTGTGAGTTTATATGAGTAACTGAATGGCTATCTTTAAGAGCTTTATTCCCATTTTTAAGTATATCAAGGGTTATTTCCCTCAAATGTAAACAGCAACCAGAACTGGCTCCTCTGTTCTGCGTTCCATGTCTCCACAATGACTATTCTTTCCCTCCCCACTTCCTCATGTTTTTTTTCCAGTCTCTAATGATCCCTGCCCCATCATGATCTACTACAATACTGGACTCTGAATTGGCACAAGTGAATGAAAACAGATGGTTTTAGAATGGTCAACTGAACAAAATCATCTCCAGTTCTACCGATATTTTATTTATTGGAGTTTTAAAGAAGGATTTAATTTAATTACAACTCGAGGACAACACTCATCTTGGGAGAAATGTGGCCATGAGGTGTGGGTTACCACATAATTTATAAGTACAACAGCAAATCAGAGTTTAGCATCACAATTAAAGTTACCAATCAAGTACACCAGCCAATCAGAGTTTAACATCACAGTTAAAAGTAACTAATCAAGGGGAAATGGCATGAAGCAAGCAAACCAATCATTGCTAGAATGACCAAGGAAAAATGGCTTATTAGTATTTGAGAACACTACTCCCTGAGTTTTTATGGTCCTCTGACTTCTTCTTCTCTGACTTCTTCTATCCTGAAAAGGCACCTAGGGGGTGACAATTGGGATACCCTCTGCTCAGTGGGTCTATCTAAAAGACTCACAAAAGTATATTTATAGAGAGAACAAAGTCCTTGAATGGTGCCTGTGAAGGAGAAGTGAAGGCATGAGTAGTAGGTACATTTTCTTTTTTTTCACATAAATTTATTTATTTATTTTTAACAAATCTAGACCCGTGTTCCCGCTCATTCCCCCACCCCGCCAGAGCTCATGCATTCTGCCAAACATGCTTTCCATCTCTTAGTCTTTCTCAATATTTTCCATGGCGAAGTTGACTGTTTTGAGCAGAAGTTCACTGTTTCAGTCAGTTCTTTGAGTGCAGTCTTTTCTTTGTTGTTGTTGTTTTCCAAAATGCATTATGCCAACTGCTTTGTAAAAGCTCAGGGGCCCTACACAAGAAATACTTACAACTAGGTAATTGGCACTAGCTCCACAGATGAGGATACCATTCGTCGTTTGTTTTTCTGGGACTGTGTTACTTCACTTCAGCATGATGTCCTCTAGCTCCAGCCATTCCTGCAAAGCTCGTGAGTCTTTCTTATATTTACTGCTGCATTAGAACTCCATTGTGTAGATGTACCACATTTTTCTATCCACTCATCAGTTGAGGCGGCATTTAGGTTGGTTCCAGCTCCTTGCTATTGTGAAGAGAGCTGCCCAATAAACATGGCCGTGCATGTATCTCTGTGGTGGCGTAAGTCTTGAGGTACATGCCCAGGAGTGGTATGGCTGGGTCGGGTGGCAAGTTCATTCCAAGTCTTCCAAGGGTTCTCCACACTGCTTTCCATAGTGGCTGTACAAGTTTACATTCCCCCAGCATTGTGGATGAGTGTTCCCTTTCCCCACAACCTCTCCAGCACTTGGTATCATTTGTTTTTCTTCATCCTAGCCAGTCTTATTGGAGTAAGATTGATATCTTAAAGTGGTTTTCATTTGCATTTCCTTAATGATTAGTGATGTTGAGCAGTTTTTTGAGGTGTTTCTCAGACATCTTCTAATTCTCTGGCTTTGTGAAGTCTCTAGTATACTGAATCAATCTTGTCAATTTCTAGTTTTCTTGTGTTTTTTTTTTTTTTTTTTTTTTTTTTTTTCTTTGTTTTTTGAGTAGTTTATATATTCTGGAAATCAATGCTTTGTCAGATGTATCTGCAGTGAAGGTTTCCTCCCACTCTGTGGGATTTCTCTTCACTTCCTTGATTGTTTCTTTTGATGTACAGAAGCTTTTGAGTTTGATGAGGTCCCATTTGTCAATTGTCGACCTTAATTCTTGTGCAGCTGCTGTCTGATTTAGGAAGTCTTTTCCTACACCTATGTCTTGTAGTCTGCTGCCAACATTTTGTATACAGGGAACCAGGAGTTGAACAGGGTGAATTAAATGTCCAACTTAAAAGTCCATTAGAATTTCTCAGTGGGGAGAGGGGGGTTCCAAAACATCCATTATTTGGCTTCTCCTTTTGATCATTTGGCTGTGGTGTCTGGTCTCAGGATCTGCTTTCCAGGCATTTTGATAGCCACAATGTGAGTTTCCTCTTAGTTGATAAATAGAAAGAAGAAATTTTATTATTTGACAGCAATAGATCTCATATGATGTTGGAAATCTACTAATGAGACTCTAGCCAGTGTCCAGTCTATAAAGAGGAAAGTTTCTTCATGCTTCAAAAAGGGAGGCCTGGTTCTGCAAGTCCTGACTTTGCTCTCCCATGGATGGAACTTGTAAATGAAAAGCCAAAAGGAGATATAGGGTTCCCTCCAAAAAAAACCCTGAGTGGCCCCTAAAGACCAGATACTCTGCTGACCTTGATAAAACAAAACTTGGTTAATCTGTGCTACCTGTATGGACTTAAACACCCAAAAGGAAAGTATATAAAAAGATAAGTAATCATTATATTTCCTTTAAAGTCTGAGAGATTGTGCTTCCAAACATTAGAACTGTTTTTCAAAATGAGAGGATCTGTCTTTTTATAACTGAGTAGCGTCCTACTGCATGATCCTCATTCTACAAGAACCTCATTCCTTCACACACTGAAAGTCATCTTTGTCCTCATGTGGAGGCCACTATGAATAGTTCTGCAATAAATGTGAGAGTTCAATGTGTTTTTACTATGAGGATTTGAACACTTTTCTTACATACCCAGTATAAATGATTGCTTTATTTTTTTGAGACAGTGTTTCCTTGTAGCCCTAGCTGTCCTGGAATTCACTCTATAGACCAGGCTGATCCTAACATAACAGCAATATGCCTACTTCTGCTTCTTCAGTGCTGGAATTAAAGGCATGTTGTTTCTGCTCTGAAGGTTTCCTCCCACTCTGTGGGATTTCTCTTCACTTCCTTGATTGTTTCTTTTGATGTACAGAAGCTTTTGAGTTTAATGAGTTCCCATTTGTCAATTATCGACCTTAATTCTTGTGCAGTTGCTGTCTGGTTTAGGAAGTCTTTTCCTACACCTATGTCTTGTAGTGTGCTGCCAATTTTTTCTTCTATCACCTTCAGAGTTTGGGGTTTCAGTTTGAGGTCTTTGATCCACCTGTAGTTGACTTTTGTACAGGGAGAGTGGTAGGGGTTTAATTTCATCCTTCTACAAGTGGTGATCCAGTTTTGCCAACACCACTTGCTGAAGATGCTGTCTTTTCTTCATTGTGGCTTCTTGGCCCCCTTGTCAAATATGAGGTGGCTGAAATTTTATGTGCTCAGATTTGGATATTCAGTTTTGTTCCATTGGTCAACAGGTCTGTTTTTGTGCCAGTACTAGGCTGTTTTTATGATTATAGTCCTGTAGTATAGATTGAAGTCTGGTATAGAGATCCCCCCTGTGTAGCTCTTTTCGCTCAGGGTTGTTTTGGCTATTCAGGGTCTTTTGTTTTTCCAAATGAATTTAAGGACTTTTGTTTCCAAGCCTGTGAAGAAACTCTTGGGGATTTTGATTGGAATTGCATTAAATCTATATAAGAGTTTTGGTAAAATGGACATTTTTTTAAAGAATTTTTTTTATTAATTTTATTTATTTCTGTATGTGTATGAATGCACCGTCTGCATGCAAGTCCATGCACCCGCATTGTGCAATGCCGCAGAGGTCAGAAGAGGGTGTCGGACACCCCTGGAACTGGAGCTTCCCTGCCATGTGGTTGCTGGGGATCGAACCTGGGTCCTCTGCAAGAGCAGTTGGTGCTCTCAACCGCTAGGCCATCTCTCCAGCCCTAAAATGGACATTTTTACAATGTTAATTTTCCCAATCTATGAGCATGGGAGGTTTTTCCATCTTCTGATGTCTTCTTCAATTTCTTTCTTTAAAAGTTTTAAATTTTTTTTGTAGAGTTCCTTGGTATCTTTGGTTAGATTTGTTCCTAGGTATTTCATTGTTTTTGAGGATATTGTGAGTGGGAAGGTCTCTTTGAAGTCTTTCTCCAATTGCTTGTTCTTGGTGTAAAGAAAGGGCATTGATTTATTAAGGTTAATTTTGTATCCTGCCACTTTGCTGAAGCTGATAATCGTTTCTAGGAGTTTTCTGGTGGAATTTGTAGCATCCCTTAAGTAAACAATCACATCAACAACAAACAGGGATAGCTTGACTTCTTCTTTTCCAATTAGTACTCCTTTAATTTCCTTTTCTTGCCTTATTGCTCTAGCAAGTGTTTCAAGCACTATATTGAAGAGGAGTGTTGTCAGGGAGCAGCCTTGCTGAGTTGCTACCTTTAAAGGGAAGGTTTCTGTCATTTCCCCATTTAGGATGATATTGGCTGTGGGTTTCCTNTCAAAGGTGTGCACCACCTTGCCCAGCTTCAACTTCCTTTCTATGAAATCTACAATTTAGCTATACGTGCCTTTCTCCTTCCTTCCTGTTAATGCATAAAAACTATTTCTGACAAAGGTCAGACCCTCAGTTGCCCCAGATTTCCTTTCTGCCCAGATTACGCCTCCAGTCAATGCCTCCCTTTCACCCTCAGTTTTTCTCTGGGGTCAATGCTGGGTTTATTATTATTATTATTATTATTATTATTATTATTATTATTATCTCTATTCCACTTGGCTAATTTTTTCAAGCATTTCCACTATGGAGAAATCTGTCTTCTTCCCTTTTTCTTTCCTCTACCCTATTTGTCATCATCACAGTTTCCCACAGTCCCACTCTGTCTCCTCTCACATATTTACCTTTGTTTCTCCTCTCATTTCTTTGCCCCTTCTGTCCTCTCACCTACTAACTATTGCTATGCTTGCCTGTTGGTGGACAACTAGGTTGGTTCCATTCTCTTGCTATAGTGAATACGGCAGCAAAAAACACAGGGCTGTAATGATCTCCACAGTGAGACCTGGCATTCTCTGAGTAGACGCCAGAGCAAGATCATATGATAGTTGTATAGTAAAATTTTAAGGAGCCACCAAACTAATTTCCATAATAACCTGTACTAGTTTCCACTCCCACCAGCAGAGAATAAGGGTTCCTTTTTCTTTACACCCTCCCCAATATTTGTTATCAGATTCCCTAATAATAGCCACTCAAACTGGAGTAAACTGGAGTAAAGTGGTATCTCAAAGTAGTTTTAATTTGCATTTCCCTGATAAGTAGAGATGTTGAACACTCTTTAAAAGACTTATTGCCCATTTGCATTTTATCTGAAAACTATCAATTTTTGGTCCATTTATGGATTGGTAATTTTATTTCCTGGGAATTTAACTTTTGAAATTCTTTGTATGTTATGGATATTAGCCCCTTGTCTGATTGTATTGCTGGAAAAGACTTTCATCCATACTGTTTATTGTCTGTGTGCTCTTACTGATAGTTTCCTCGGCTATGCAGAAATCTTTTAATTTCCTATAATCCCATCTGTTGATATTTGGAGCTAATAGCTGTGCTACTGACATTCTCTTCAGAAAGTTCTTGCCCACCCCAATGTCCTGAAAAGTAGTCCATATATTTTCATCTAGGAGTTTCAGGTTTTAAATTAAGGTCTTTGATCCATTTAATTTATTGTTTGTACAAGGTGAGAGGTAGGGGTTTCCGAATCTAATTTCATTCTTCTACAAGTGGATTCCAGTTTTGCTAATGCTACTTATTGAACAGGCTATCTTTCTTCCATTGCATGATTTTGCTTCCTTTGTCAAGAATTAAGTGTGCACAGTTTTGTAGGTTAATTTCCAGGTTCTGTTTTCTAATCCAATGGTCTGCCTGTTTGCTTTTATGCCAGTACCAAACTGTCTTTATCACTGTAACTCTTTAGTATAATTTGGTGTCAGGTACTGTGTTCTTTCTTATTCCATCAGATTGGCTATTCATGGTCTTTTATGGTTCCATAAGAATTCTTGGATTGCTTTTCCTAGTTCTGTTTAGTATGGCATTGGAATTTTGATAGGTATTGCATTAAATCTGTAGATTAATTTTCATAGTATAGCCATTTTCACAATATTGATTCTGCCAATGAGGAACATGGAAGTTCATGCCATCATCTAGTGTCTTGATTTCCGAGTCTTAAAAGTAGAATGCCTTGTCTTCGGTTAATTGTATTCCTGGGTAATTACTTTTTGGTGCTATTTAGAATGGAATATATTTTCTAGTTTCTTTTTCTGAGAGCAAATTGTTGGTATAGAAGAACCAACATTTTGTATCCTGCAAGTAGTCTTTATCAGATAGAGTTTGCTAGTAGATTCTATAAGGCTTTTTAAGTGGAGAATCATGTCATCTGCAAATATAGTTTGACCTCTTCTCCTATTTTGAAATGCAGGTTTTCAAAATACTTCTTGATTCTTTGTATTTCAATGGAACTCATAGCAACTTTCCCTTTATCTTCTCTAATGTTATTAATTTCTGTCTTCTCTCAGCCGGAAGAAATGGAAACATGATTAATCAATCAGCTGAACTGTCCTATAGGCTAACTACAGATGGATAAGCAAACTAGATAATACAAACCAAAAAAGATTAAAAAAAAAAACCTTCCCAACTGAACACAGTCCAAATTTCCAATCTGCTGAATTATTGTTTAGTTTGTTATTTGGCTTAAGGGATGTTCTGTTACATAATGAAAGCTAAGTGATAAGCAGAATTTACAGTCCTCCACCTCAACCACTCACTGCCTGTGACATCTTCCTTAATGCAACATGTCATAAAACTTACTCTTTACTTCCTGATTGAATGAGTTTCTTCTGGGTCGAGTGATACAAGCCTGTAATCACAGCTACATGGAAGGTTAAGGCAAGGTAATTACAAAAATCAACTACTGCCCAGGGTGCAGTGTGAGCAATCTCTGGAGAGTCTGGTACCTACAAACAATCTTCCTCTCCAACTTAAGTCGTAACCTGTCTTGGGAAACCTCAAACAGCCTTTGACAAACCTGTTAAATTCCTAGAATCCAAATTTTGTTGACTCTCACCTCCTCTGGCTTGTAATGCCGCTAACTGTAATAGGCTCCAGTGCAAGTAAAGACAGTTCTAGCAAGAAGCTTGCACCTGTCTCCCAAAGGAAACCACCCCACAGACTAGGAGTGGAGACAGACCGAAGCTACATCTTGGGAGATGGGATAAAGCTAGCTTCCCACAAAGGTGGAACTACAAGCTCAGAATGAGAATGGGAGAACAAATAGCACACAGTTTAATTAAAATCCAGAAAGACATCTGCAAGGCTGACAGTAGCAATACTGGCTACTATCAGTATGCTAGCTATCAGACAATCAGCAGCTAAAAAGCATAAGTCAGAGACAATGGGGGGATTCAAACACCACTCTGTGGGTGTCAAGCAAACAGCACATAATCAGTGGCCTGATTGGGCCGGGGACCATGCAGAGAGCATGTGAGCCCTTTGTAGGCTCAGCCCATGACTACCCAAAGACTCAACCAATCTCATAAAAAATTACCTCCATTTTTTGGGGGGGGGCTGGAGAGATGGCCTAGCGGTTAAGAGTGCCGACCGCTCTTGCAGAGGACCCGGGTTCGATCCCCAGCGCCCACATGGCGGCTGAGAACCGGTTCCAGGTTCTCAGGAAACTCCGGTTCCAGGAGAACTCCAGTTCCAGGGGAATCCGAGACCCTCTTCT
>VZQC01006795.1:17812-102285 GCA_009823505.1 Rhizomys pruinosus
TCTTGCTCTGGCTACTTCACATCATCTGCTATTAGTATTACCTGCTAAAGATTTTTAACCTCTATATCTCCAGTGTAAATTTAATCCCCTAAATAGCAATGAACATATGTACGTGCTTAAATGTAACTTCTTTTATATTTTTTTAATATTTTATTATTTTTATTTTATGTGTATGACTGCATTGTCTGCATGTTTGTAAGTGCAACCATGTCGTGCAATGCACAGAGAGGCAAGAAGAGGGTGTTGGATCCACCGGATATTGAGGTACAGTTGTGAGCCACCATGTGGGTGTTGAGAACTGAATCTAGGTTTTCTGCAAGAACAGCCTATGTTCTTAAGGGCTGAGCTGTCTCTTCAGCTCCAAAAGTCATTTCTTGAAAAAATTATTTTAAGATTAGTACAGAAACATGTTCAAGATTAAAGACATAAAAGTTAGAATAAAGTGGGTTGGGAAGAGAAATTCATGTGAGACAAGGTATGAAGCAAAGCTTCTCACAGAGACGTCTCTGTGTGGTGCCCGCAGACCCACTGAGAAGGTCCATGGATGAGGGGAAATAGGAAAAGGAACAGTTGATTAAACCTGCATGAGACCAAACTATGAAATTGGATTGAGTTTCTAGGCTACTTTTTCCCCTTATTGTTAAAGTAGTAATTCGGCAGCCCCAAACATCAAATGGTATAAGGACACAGGAATAGGCATGGACATCCACTCTTCCCCTGCATCTATTAAAGATAGGCCCTGAATTCTGTAGGGCTGCCTGGTCACATGGAAGAGACAGGCACCAAACCATCGAAGTTGACAACATTGGTTTGTTTTCTTTCACACCCTTACTAGTATGCACTGATGATTTTGCCTCTTGCCCTTCATATGTTGAATCCCTAACCACTGGTATGATGATATTTTAGATGTGATATGAGAGAGAGAGAGAGAGAGAGAGAGAGAGAGAGAGAGAGAGAGAGAGAAATATGATGTTGTACTATCAGAGGAAACGCCATTTGATCAAAAAAGAAGGCAGTCATCTTAAGCCAAGAAAAGGAAGGTGCTCAGCAGAACCTGGGTATTCTGACACTCTTATCTTGGCTTTCAGCCATTAAAACACAGGCAAGTTAACACAGTTAGTTAGTATTCAGCTGCCAGTGACCATGTTATCCGGGTTGGGTGCCTATAATTTCAGATAGGGAAGGTGTTCTAAATATCATTAAAATTTATTGTATTAAATAGACAAAATTCTATAAAAATATGCATTAGCAATGTGATATACACCTTTAATCCCAGCACTTGGGAATTAGAGGCAGGTGGATCTCTGTGAGTTCAAGGCCAGCCTGGTCTACATAGCAAGTTTCAGGACAGCTGTGGCTACAGGAAGACCCTTTTTCAAAAAGACAACAATAATAATAATAATAATGTAATAAACTTCAAATTTTTATTTACTATATTTAATGGAGTGACTATCACTTCTCTGCAACTTTACTAAAAGGCAACAGAGCTTTCCACTTTGATCCATATTGAGGATTCCTCTGGTCAAGCCTATGGCCAGCCACATCAAGTTATACCTCCTAAAGACAATGTGCTATATTGCATGATAAAAGAAGCAGATGAAAGGCAGCCTGCATTGAAAACAGCTAAAGGAGTATAAGAGTTGAATTGGTGGAACCAAAACATAAAATATACTAAAAAATCAATTAATGTTATAGTTTCAAATGTGAGAAAAGTTTTTTTACTAATTGCTTGAAGAGAAAGACGCTAAAAGAAATTGCTCCACAGGAATAAACATGTCAGAATAAGATCAATTTGGAAGACCTGGAACTTTGTCATTAGGAAGTTATAGGATTAAATTACAGGATAAAGTATGTTTTGGAGTCGGTTTCCTTTTCATTGAATGGCATAGGTGTTTAAACTTAGACTTGAATTCAATTACATATATATTCTTGGGCACATTCCTTGGTTTAATGGAATGAATGGGCATGCAAAGTAGATGGTGAATTTCACTTCGATCTCTCTAACCTATTATCAGTGCTGGTTTGAAAAGATCATTTATAACTTCTTTTTTTTTTTTTTTGGTCTGTTCGAGACAGGGTCTCCCTGTAGCCCCTGCTGTCCTGGAACATGCTCTGTAGACCAGGCTAACCTTAAACTCACAAAGATCCACCTGCCTTTGCCTCCCAAGTGCTAGGATTAAAGGCGTGAGCCACCATGCCCAGCCATTTATAACTTCTTGAATCTTTATTATTTTCTTAATTATTGTGTGTGTACGTGTGTGTGTACCATTGTGTACGCATGTATATCTACACACACGTGGTTACCAGATATCAATGTTGGGCTCATTCCTCAATCAATATTCACCTGATTTGTTGAGATAGGATCTCTCACTAAACATGGAACTCAACAATTCAGCAATATTTGGTGTACTGCTACCCCAGAGATCTTCAGGTCTGTGTCTCACCAGTGCCAGGGTTTACATACCTATATTGTCCAGCTTGTTTCTTGTAACTTTAATATACTCATTTTTAGCATAAGAAAAAGAATATCTGCAATACGTATGCTAATATCTTTTGAAGAACAATAACACAGAAAACCATAATGGACATTTTACACTTACGAAAACTTTTGTCACTATTATGATTTTGAATTTTATATTACACATAGCATCAAAATAACATAAATGAAACTTGTGATACCAAAAAAGCATCAAAATACAGTGATACATTAACATGGAAATTCCATTTTTACCTCCAACTTGTAATATATATATATATATGCATACATACACATATACCTGAGTTGGAGGATTTTCTTTTTTTTTTTGCTAAAATATGTCATGTTTTCCCCAAGGAAGTGCTTGAAGGTTCCTCCTTGGCAAGCCCAAACAACCATCAATCCTGCCCCCACACTCCATACTGGGATCCCTCCCCACCATGGTTACCAAAATGAGGTCCACCAAGCATGCTTCCTGTCTTGATCATCCTGCACTGCCGTCCATGACACAATTCTCGTCAGTATTATTAGTCATGCTCATTATTGCAAGGTTTTTCAAAGGGTAGACTGACAACCGTGTGCATCTAGATGAGATCATGTGAAAATTTGTACTCCGGGATCAGGACCTATTTCTACTGAACTTGAGTCTAATGATGAGACCAGAGGTCTGCTTTTGGTTAGGACCCAGGAGCTCTTGGGCCATGCATAGGTATAGAGGTGCTGTTCTATTGCTTGCTGAGGCTGAACTTTCACTTCAACTTTGCAGTCCTGTACATATATTTTTGCCTGTTCTTTCTTTCATTTTGTTTTTCCCTGTTTCTGTACTGGTTTTGTTATTGTACAGTTTCAGTACAATACTAGCAAATAAGGAAGAACTTACCAACAATTATTTAATTTCAGGAAGTAAAGATCATTACAATATGGCCATGTGAAATGGTAAACATTTGCAGTAATTTGATAATTCAGCCTTGTTATTTAAATGCCAGACTAGAAATAAAAAGTGGGGGCAGCTTAGGTTTCCCAGTTCTCCCCTTAAGCAAATTGCCATTTTATTTTCAATTGCAAAAGCAATCACAATTAAAGAATTTAGACATATTTTATTTTATGAACTTAAGGAAATTTTTAGACTAGCAATGGCAAGGTCTACATTTTAAGCCCCTTCCCTTGCTACACTACAGTGAATCTAGACTTTATTTTTTTCTGATATGCTAGGAAATGAAAAGAGATGAGAATTTAGCAATTTATTTGATCAAATCTGATCCCAAGTTATTAAATGATATGTTGATCATATATATATATATATATAATATATATATATATATAATATATATTCCCGTTGCCCAAGTATTTCAAAAAATCTTGGTATAGTGAAGAGTATGAATTCATGCTGTAAACAAAGTTACATATAATAGGTGTATTCGAAGTATATAGGTCCATAAGCTATTATTGAAGGTTTTTTTATTTTTTAATGTAATTTGTTATAAATTTTATTTTAAGTTGAAATTTAGAGAACACATAGCATCAAAGCAACATAAAAGAAACTTGTGATACCAGGAAAAGCATTCAAAATTGAACAGTAACGATATCCAGCCAATTGACCTCCTTGTGTCAATTGACAACAAACACATCACTATTAAACCACAACCTTTCCATTCTATATCCCCAAAGTAATGATTGTTAACATTATCACACTCAGACCAATACAACCTTAAGAGCCATTCCCCACAGTCCTTAAAATATGCAAATACATAAAAGTCAGGCTATTAAAAGTCTCTAATAGTGGAATCTGTAAAATCCAAAGCAAGTCTACTGTCTTTTTTCAAAGGGAAGAATCAGGACTCTCAAACAAAACCTAAGTCGAGCAAATAGCTCAAGGTCTGGACACCTGGCATTCACTCAGATCTTCTGGCTCCAAATTTCGGCAGCTCCCCTTCTCCATCTGCCATCTCCAAGGCACACACGGATCTTATCTTGGAAGCCCAGGCACGACTCCATACAACTCTGCTGCTCTTGGTGGTCTCCCATGGTCTTGGCCTCCAAAAACCGGGGGTCGCCACTGAAACTGACGCAGCAACTTCACCAATGGTTCTTCTGACCTCTCCTGGTGCAAAGCCTGAGCTTCTCTCCATGATCCCTGCAATCCTGGAGTCTTCACTGCAACCGAGTGCACTTCCAAATGGTTTTCCTCACCTCTCACAGTGCAAAGCTTCGGCTGCTCTCTGTGACCCCCTCAAATTCCAACACCAGAACCATATAGGAGACAACTTACACATACAAGTCCTGCTTGTGGCTTGACATGGAGGCTCAGGCCCTACTGGACCACAGCTTCTGTGTGCTACCCTGAAGAAATTTCTTCCCAGAAGATTTCACCCCAGTGATGCTAAGTCTCTTGTTACTTATAGCTGATTTTACAGCCCAGCTACCAGCATCAATTGTTCCCAGTACAACAAATATTTCACTTCAGGTTCTGTCTTTGTTATTTACAGCTGATTTTCAGGCCCCCTGACTAGAACCACAGATTACACACACTCCGGTGTTCCTGCTCCCCTTGAAACTAGAACTTCACAAGCCAGGCCTACACCTTCTACAAATCCTTCAGAAAATGCTCCAAGCTCCACAGCAACAATCTACAGACAATCAATTATCTTCCTAGTACAAGTTCCAAACGCTCCACAATCCTTCCCCAACACACAACAGTTAGGTCTGTCACAGCACAATACCCCTCTTCTGGTACCAATTCTGTTCTAGTTTGTTTATATTGGTGTGACAAAACACTCTGACACACCAACTTGGGGGGAAAGGTTTTATTCAGCTTACATCTCCTGGGTCCGTTCATCGAGAACTAAGGCAGACAGGAAAGCTTTGAGGAGGAGGTCGAAGTACAAGCCATAGAGAATGCTGTTACTGGCTTGCTCCCTGGCTTGCCCAGCCTGACCTCTTATAATACACAACACCCTGCCCAGTGGTGCAGTACCCAATGGGCTGGGCCTCTCCCCATTGCTCAACAATCAAGACAATAGTCCAGTAATGGCCTCACCAACGTTGGCAAGGCAGCCCAATGGAGCCAATTCCCCAATTGAGGCTGACTCACCCAGGTGTGTCAAGTTGGCACTAAAGCTATCTAGCACAATTGACCCTTGTCAACTTTGACACAACCAAACACATCACTATTAAACCACACTTCCAGTTCTTATCGAAAAAGTATGATGGTTAACATTAATCACACCTGACGACTCAGACAGCAAACTTAAAAGCCTCACATTCCTTAAATTGTCCAATACTATTAACAAGTTCAGTTATTAAAAAGTTCTTAACTGTGAGTGCTGTAATCCAAAATAATCACTACTGTCTTATTCAAAGGGAAGGATCAGGCATCTCTCAACAAAAACCTAAGTCCAGCAAAGCAGCTGAATGCTGGACACCTGGGATTACTCATGATCTTCTGGGCTCCAAAGGGTTCCAGCAGCTCACCCCTCTCCAACTCTGGCCATCTATGGCACACACAGCTCATTTCAAAGGCCCAGACCGACCCCATTTCACACCTGCTGCTGCTCTTAAGCTGGTCGTCCATGGTCCTGGCATCTCCAAAAAGGTGGGGTCGCCACTGAAACTGAGGCAGCACCTTCACCAATGGTCTCTTCTGACTTCTTCTGTCGCAATTCTCAGCTTCTCTCCATGACCCTAGCAATTCTGGGGTCTTCACTGCAACCGAGGGTGCACTTCCGCAGTGATCTTTCCTCACCTTTCAACAGTGCCAAGCTTGGATGCTTCTGTGACCCCCTCAAATTTCAACACCAGAACCATTATAGGAGACTCTTTTTTTATTATTATTATTTATTTTTTTTGTATGTGTATGAATGTATTGTCTGCATGCAGGTCTGTGCGACCGTGTACGTGCACTCCGCGGAGGTCAGAAGAGGGTCTCGGATTCCCTGGAACTTGGAGTTCTCCTGGAATTGGAGTTATAGACGGTTCTTAGCCGCCATTGTGGGTGCTGGGATTCGAAACCGGGGGTCCTCTGCAAGAGCATCGGTGCTCTTTAACGCTAGGCTATCTCTCCAGCCCACAGGAGACTCTTACACACTACCATGTCCTGCTTCTGTTTGGACATGGAGGCTCAGGCCCCTTCTGGACCCCAGCTTCTGTGTGCTGCCCTGAAGAAATTTCTTCCCAGAAGATTTCACCACAACTATCTAGAATAGATTTGCATCTTGAAAGTGACAGCAAGGAACATCCATGAGTATAAGAGTTCTATCAGACATTTAAAAGGGACCTACAACGATATTACTTGTCATTCAAAAAGATTGAAACAGAGGGAGATCTCCTGTATTCTTCTTAAAGCCAGCATCACTCTTGTATCAAAAGTATTTCAAAGATATAGCCAAAAATAAAACTGTAGACCCATATGTGTCATGAATATATAGATGCAAAAATTCTCAGCAAAGTACTTACAAACCACACACAGGTACACATGAAAGGGTCATCTCCCACATCAGTCAGATTAATCCCAGAGATGCACGGATGTCTCAATATACATAAATCAATAAATGTCATAATCATATAAATGGACTCAAAACAAAAACCAATGTACATCTCAATTGATGCAGAAAATCCTTTGATATCATTCAACATGGCTTTATGTTTACAAGTCCTAGAGGGAATTGGACTGGAGGGACATTCCTCAACACATATTAAAGCTATATACAACAAACCCCAGACCTTCATTATAAATGGGAGAAGTATTCCTTAAATGAGAAAAGGCTCCCCACTTTCAACAAAAAATACTGGTATATAACTGATGAGGATATGAATTCATGCTTAAACAACGTCGTATGATAGTGTTTGAAGTATTAATCCATAAAGCTATTATTGAAGTTTTGAAATCTCAACTACTTCTCAAATTGAAGCATATTGAAAATGATGCTGAATAGACATACTATACATTTTTTTTTATTTATTTGTTTTTTTTTTTTTTTTGTGGTTTGTGCCACCCAGTCGTTGAAATGCTCAGATGGTCGAAGAGGTGCGGTCGGATTTCCCCTGGAACTGGAGTTCTCCTGGAATTGGAGTTAAAGACAGTTCTCAGCCTCAACATGTTGTACAAAGGTCAAACTCCAGATGGACAAAGCCCTCACCGTGAAACCACCAAACTCTGGAGATGATAGAAGAGGAACTTGGCAGCAGAACTACAGAACATAAGTGTAGGAAAAGACTTCCTAAATCAGACAGCAGCTGCACCAAAAATGATCCGACAATATGGACAAAAGTGAAACCTCATAAAACTCAAAAGCTTCTGTACATCCAAGGAAACAAAGGAAGTGAGGAGAAGACCCCAGAGTGGGAGGAACCTTTTCACCAGTGATACATCCTGACAAAGCATTAATTTCCAGAGTATAAAGGCTACTCAAAAAACAAAGAGAAAGAAAACAAATGAAATCATTAAAAGATTGGACAGATCTGAATAGAGACTTCAGACAGGAGGAGGAGTTTAGAGAATGGCCAATAAATACTTGAGAAGTGTTCAACATTCTCTGATAATTAAGGAATGCAAATTAAAAACCACTCTGAGATATCATTACTCCATAAGCTGGCTAGGATCAGGAAGACGAATGATACCAAGTGCTGGAGAGGTTGTGGGGAAAGAGAACACTCATGCACTGCTAGTGGGAATGTATAATCTTGTACAGCCACTGTGGAAGCAGTGTGGAGAACCCTTAGAAGACTCAAAAATGAGCCTTTCCCATTTGACCCAGTCATACCACTCCTGGTATATACCCACAAGCCACAACTTACTGCAAAGATACATGCCACAGTTATGTTATTGCAGCTCTGTTCACAATAGCAAAAAGCTGGAACCAGCCCAGGTCCCCTTACAACTGACGATGGATAGAGAAAATGTGGTACATGTATACCATGGAATACTATGCAGCAGTAAAGAGGACAACATCAATAAATTTGCAGTAAATGGATGGAAGCTGGAAGCATTATGTTAAGTGAAGTACCACAGTCCCAGAAAAACCAAAAACAACGTAAGCGACAAATGGTGTCCCTCATATTTGGATGCTAGTACCAACAACCAGATATAAATATTTCTCAATGAGAGAGGGATGCCATAGTAAAAGAACAAAGACAGAAAAGACTGCATCAGAAGATGGACTGAAATGGTGAATTGAAAGGGGGGATGGGTGGGAGGAGGGACACGGGTGTATATTAATATTCGATTTGTGCATATTTAATTGACTTGAGCTCAGCAAGTACCCAGTTTCGCCTAGAACCTGTCTACAGGACACATGGTGTTTTAGGACTTATAAAAGTAAACATGTAGTTATATTAAACAACAATTGTTTACAATCTGATAAAAATGGTAATGCATCTTAATTAAATGGAGATATAATTCGCTGTTGCCCACATTTGCTTTACATAAAAATCTGATAGAGCAAGAACTTTGGGATGGACACATACAATGTTTCCCATAATTTCTCTGTTGTACAGTATCACCTTATAGCATTCTCTTTAAGATAATTTAAACGTAAAATAAACTTTGGTTCCCAAGTTAATCATGATATAGTCACCCAAAAACAACATGGGTGAATTTGAAATGAAATCTGTGCCTTGACTCCACCCTATATTCATGTAATGAATAATACAACTGTCTTCTGGAGACTCATACGCTAAAAAAAAGGGGGGGGGATACAGAAAGACATGAACCTTTTCTTCAAACCCTTGGCAATTCAAATCTTAAAACTAAAATATGGGAAAAGGTTTGTTTGTTCCAACAGGATAAAACGTCACCAACTTACGGCTGAGAAAGAAAGATACAGGTTTGCATTGAATAGGATATACCAAAAAGTGGCAAAGGAAAGGCTGACCCATCTGAAAATTCAGGAAGAAAAGCCTCAGTGGGCCATAAACATCGAACCCCTCTGTGGATCCTACATGTAAAAACTATTTATAATGAATCCTAATGAAGCTTACCTCTAGGTGCCACAAAGGTTCAGATATGAGAGACTTTCTTATCCCCCCCAATAGAACAAGGAGAAATATGACGATGATGAGGTCATTCCCCAACTGTAAAATTGGGACACTATTGTAGAGGTAATCTCTTATAAACGCGGTAAAACTGCTTTCTTTTAATTGATGAATAAGACTGGTAAAACTGTGGAAGGGATTACTCTCTGTTTCAGACCAAATATAATACTAAAGTCCTAGGGCTTTGCACTCAGGCAAAATATATTAATACAGGGAGCTCTGACATCAGCAATGGATTGTTCTAACCAGGTGGATGTTGGCCAAGGGGATCCAAGGCCCCACAAAGGTAAAGGCTCCTTGGCCGTCTAAGTTGGGATACCTCTACAGGAGTAGACGGCAGAATAAAGACCTGCTGTCGAAAGACCTGACGTTAACATGGGAGGGATGTATTAGACCACACATGCAAGTGTACAATGGCCTCTGGAATGCCAGAGGAGTGTTTACCAAAGGCCACTAAAACCAATAAGCAAATATGGGTCTCCCTGAGTCAGCAAGACTCCCCGTCAGCACCAGCTACACCTCCACTGCCTGGAAATACTGTGCAGCAGAGGCAGCCATGTGCCTGTTATCCCAAATCTAATTGGATATTGGCTCTCCCCTTGGAGAAGAATAGCCATGGCTGATGCAACAAGCTTACATACTCTAATGGTCAAGAGATGTATAAGCCACAGTAAGACCTGGTCATAATTAACAGGGGGGAAATTGTAAATTCAGGATTAACATATCAAAACATGTGTCTATGCTAAAGTAACCTACATAACTATTAGTGCTGCTTAAATCCTATATATATCTACATTGCTTGTTCTTCATTAGTAGGATCGAAAGGTATTCCTGGACAAACTGTCAGCCCTTGAAAGATAACAGCCAGAATTGACCAAGAATCCAAGTCAACGGCTCCAGAGAGAGTGAACTGTTTATGCCTCTCATCCACCTGTGCCCCTTTTCTAAAGCCTAGGAAACAACCTGCGAAGAGGGGCGTGGTAGAATGAAAGGGCTGGCGATTGGGGTGAAATGGTGAAACTACATAGCAATATAGACTGGACAACTATTTGATACTTTTGTTTGAACAAACAACCTGTCACCACCCCACTGGATGGTGGGGCTGTTTGGGTTTGGGCAGTTTTAATACAGGCTGCAGATTGGTTTTGCATGAAAGGATGCTTGTACTCATGGAATATCACTTATAGAATATAGAGGGAATATTCCACCTTCTGTCTTTATGCTTATAAATTTTAAGCATTTCAACTTAGTAGAATCAAGTAAGATGATCTTAGGACTTTGCTTTCTTCCAGGTATAAGTATTTCTTAAATGTCCCTAGATGACTCCAGTGGTACCAGAGATGATTTGCATAGACCTCAATGTAGAATTTTTTTTTCTTCCGTGCTTCGGTTTAGTTTGTCTGGCTCCATAATAAATAGACTATGGGATCTATGAGATCCTTGAAGGCAAGACCATGTCTTCTTTTGTATGTTCTCTAAGCACTTAGCCCAGTATAGAGCCCAGAGTGCTAACTTAGTAACTACCTGATTAAAATTCAATGGATAAACATTAATTTAATGTGCTTAATTATTGTGAACATTAACTCTCTTGGAAACAAAACATTAATTTTTTTTCAATCCTGAAGTTAGCTTTAATCATTAGGCTACTTACTATGTTCCAGGATCTCAGAACTTAGATAATAGTTTTAAATATCAGAAAAAATAAGAAATTTTAATTATTCTTGGAGCTGAAGTCAGCAGGACACAGATCATAAACAAATAGAAAAGCAGGATCGTTTCAAATGACATTAAGTATTCTGTGGCAGGACAGCTACATTAAAAGAACATAGGTCGGGGAATGGAAGAGGAGGGCTGTTTTNTTATGTTTACAGTCCTAGAGGGAATTGGACTGGAGGGAACATTCCTCAACATATTTAAAGCTATATACAACAAACCCACAGCCAACTTCATTATAAATGGAGAAGTATTCCCCTTAAAGCAGAAAGGCTCCCCACTTTCAAAAAAATACTGGTATATGAGGATATGAATTCATGCTTAAACAAAGTACATATAATAGTGTATTGGAAGTATATAGTCCCATAAGCTATTATTGAAGGTTTTTTTTATTTTTTATGTATTTTTTAAAATTTTATTTTAAGTTGAAATTTAGAGAACACATAGCATCAAAGCAACATAAGTTAAACTTGTGATACCAGAAAAAGCATTAAAGTTGACAGTAATGATATCCAGCACAATTAACCCCTTGTCAACTTGACACACAAAACACATCACTATTAAACCACCACCTTTCCAGTTCCTTATCCCCAAAGTACGATGTTAACAGTAATCACAACCTCAGACAGTACAACCTTAAAAGCCCCACAGTCCTTAAAATATGCAAATACATAAAAGTTCAGGCTATTAAAAGTCTCTTAACTGTGGGATGCTGTAAAATCCAAAACAAGTACTACTGTCTTATTTCAAAGGGAAGAATCAGGCACTCTCAAACAAAACCTAAGTCGAGCAAAGTAGCTCAAGGCTGGACACCTGGGATTCACTCACAATCTTCTGGGCTCAAAAGGGTTTTGGCAGCTACCCCTCTCTGACTCTGCCATCCCAGGCACACACGGATCTCATCTTGAAGGCCCAGGCCGACTCCATTTCACAACTACTGCTGCTCTTGGTGGTCCTCCCATGGTCCTGGCACCTCCAAAAAGCGGGGGTCGCCACTGAAACTGAGGCAGCAACTTCACCAATGGTCTCTTCTGACCTCTCCTGGTGCAAAGCCTTGGCTTCTCTCCATGACCCCTGCAATCCTGGGGTCTTCACTGCAACCGAGGTGCACTTGCGCCAATGGTCTTTCCTCACCTCTCACAGTGCCAAGCCTCGGCTGCTCTTTGTGACCCCCTCAAATTTCAACACCAGAACCATATAGGAGACACACACTACAAGTCCTGCTTGTGGCTTGACATGGAGGCTCAGGCCCCTTCTGGACCACAGCTTCTGTGTGCTGACCCTGAAGAAATTCTTCCCAGAAGATTTCACCCCAGTGATGCTAGTCTCTTGTTACTTATAGCTGATTTTACAGCCCCAGCTAACCAGCATCAATTGTCCCAGTACAACAAATATTTCACTTCAGGTTCTGGTCTCTTGTTATTTACAGCTGATTTTTCAGGCCCACCTGACTAGAACCCACAGATTACACACTCCTGATGTTCCCTGCTCCCCTTTGAAACTAGAAACTTCACAAGCCAGGCCTCCACCTTCTACAAATCCTTCAGCAAAACTGCTCCAAGCTCCACAGCAACAATCTACAGGCATTCAACGATCTTCCTAGTACAAAGTTCCAAACGCCTCCACAATCCTTCCCCAAAACACCAAGGTGAGGTCTGTCACAGCAATACCCCACTCTTCTGGTACCAATTCCTGTTCTAGTTTGTCTCATATTGCTGTGACAAAACACTCTGACCAACACCAACTTGGGGAGGAAAGGTTTTATTCAGCTTACATCTCCTGGGTCACAGTTCTTACTCAGGGAGCCTAAGGCAAGAACTCAGGGAAGGAACCTTGAGGCAGGAGGTGAAGTACAAGCCATGGAGGAATGCTGTTTACTGGCTTGCTCCCCTGGCCCCTGCCCAGCCTGACCTCTTATACAGTACACAACAACCTGCCCAGGGTGGCACCACCC
This sequence comes from Rhizomys pruinosus, assembly GCA_009823505.1. Lineage (NCBI taxonomy): Eukaryota > Metazoa > Chordata > Mammalia > Rodentia > Spalacidae > Rhizomys > Rhizomys pruinosus. The sequence continues at coordinate 30,985 of VZQC01006795.1, forward strand.
ATAGTGGGCTGGGCCCTCCCACATTGCTCAACAATCAAGACAATAGTCCACAGACATGGCCACAGGCCAGTCCAATGGAGCCAATTCCCCAATTGAGGCTCACTCAACCCAGGTGTGTCAAGTTGGCACTAAAGCTATCCAGCACAATTGACCCCTTGTCAACTTGACACACAAAACACATCACTATTAAACCAACACCTTTCCAGTTCTTATCCAAAAAGTATGATGTTAACATTAATCATAACCTCAGACAGTACAAACTTAAAAGCCCCACATTCCTTAAATTGTCCAAATACTTAAAAGTTCAGTCTATTAAAAGTCTCTTAACTGTGAGCTGCTGTAAAATCCAAAACAAGTACTACTGTCTTACTTCAAAGGGAAGGATCAGGCAATCTCTAACAAAACCTAAGTCCAGCAAAGCAGCTGAATGCTGGACACCTGGGATTCACTCACAATCTTCTGGGCTCCAAAGGGTTTCAGCAGCTCACCCTCTCCAACTCTGCCATCCATGGCACACACAGCTCATTTCAAAGGCCCAGACCGACTCCATTTCACACCTGCTGCTGCTCTTGCTGGTCGTCCCATGGTCCTGGCATCTCCAAAAAGGTGGGGTCGCCACTGAAACTGAGGCAGCACCTTCACCAATGGTCTCTTCTGACTTCTTCTGGTGCAAAGTCTCAGCTTCTCTCCATGACCCCTGCAATCCTGGGGTCTTCACTGCAACCGAGGTGCACTTCCGCCAGTGGTCTTTCCTCACCTTTCACAGTGCCAAGCCTTGGATGCTCTCTGTGACCCCCTCAAATTTCAACACCAGAACCATATAGGAGACTCTTTTTTTATTATTATTATTTATTTTTTTTGTATGTGTATGAATGTATTGTCTGCATGCAGGTCTGTGCACCCGTGTCGTGCAATGCCGCGGAGGTCAGAAGAGGGTCTCGGATTCCCCTGGAACTGGAGTTCTCCTGGAATTGGAGTTATAGACGGTTCTTAGCCGCCATGTGGGTGCTGGGGATCGAACCGGGGTCCTCTGCAAGAGCATCGGTGCTCTTAACCGCTAGGCTATCTCTCCAGCCCCAGGAGACTCTTACACACTACCATGTCCTGCTTCTGGTTTGACATGGAGGCTCAGGCCCCTTCTGGACCACAGCTTCTGTGTGCTGTCCCTGAAGAAATTCTTCCCAGAAGATTTCACCACAACTATCTAGAATAGATTTGCATCTTGAAAGTGACAGCAAGGAACATCCATGAGTATAAGAGTTCTATCAGACATTTAAAAGGACCTACAACGAATATTACTTAAGTCATTCAAAAAGATTGAAACAGAGGGAGATCTCCTGTATTCCTTCTATAAAGCCAGCATCACTCTTGTATCAAAAGATTTCAAAGATACAGCCAAAAAATAAAACTGTAGACCCATATGTTTCATGAATATAGATGCAAAAATTCTCAGCAAAGTACTTGCAAACCACATACAGGTACACATGAAAAGGGTCATCCCCCACAATCAAGTCAGATTAATCCCAGAGATGCAGGGATGTCTCAATATACATAAATCAATAAATGTCATAAATCATATAAATGGACTCAAAAACAAAAACCACATGGTCATCTCAATTGATGCAGAAAAGTCCTTTGATATCATTCAACATGGCTTTATGTTTACAGTCCTAGAGGGAATTGGACTGGAGGGAACATTCCTCAACATATTTAAAGCTATATACAACAAACCCACAGCCAACTTCATTATAAATGGAGAAGTATTCCCCTTAAAGCAGAAAGGCTCCCCACTTTCAAAAAAATACTGGTATATGAGGATATGAATTCATGCTTAAACAACGTACGTATGATAGTGTATTGGAAGTATATAATCCCATAAGCTATTATTGAAGTTTTGAAATCTCAACTACTTCTCCAAATTGAAGCCATATTGAAAATGATGCTGAAATAGACCGATACTTACATTTTTTTTTATTTATTATGTGTGCGAATGTATTGTCTGCATGGAGGTTTGTGCACCCGTGTCGTGCAATGCCTCAGAGGTCAGAAGAGGGCGTCGGATTCCCCTGGAACTGGAGTTCTCCTGGAATTGGAGTTACAGACAGTTCTCAGCCACCATGTTGTACAAAGGTCAACTCCAGATGGACCAAAGACCTCAACGTGAAACCCCAAACTCTGGAGGTGATAGAAGAGAAGCTTGGCAGCAGACTACAAGACATAAGTGTAGGAAAAGACTTCCTAAATCAGACAGCAGCTGCACAAGAAATAAGATCGACAATTGACAAATGGGACCTCATTAAACTCAAAAGCTTCTGTACATCAAAGGAAGCAATAAAGGAAGTGAGGAGAAGACCCACAGAGTGGGAGGAAACCTTCACAGCAGATACATCTGACAAAGCATTAATTTCCAGAGTATACAAGCTACTCAAAAAACAAAGAAGAAAGAAAACAAATGAATCAATCATTAAAAGATTGGACAGATCTGAATCAGAGACTTCAGCAGAGTGAGGAAGTTTGAGAATGGCGAAAAATCTTGAGAAGTGTTCAAGCATCTCTGATAATTTAAGGAATGGGCAAATTAAAAACCACTCTGAGATATCACCTTACTCCATAAGACTGGCTAGGATCAGGAACACGAATGATACCAAGTGCTGGAGAGGTTGTGGGGAAAGAGAACCTCATCCATTGCTGGTGGGAATGTAAACTTGTACAGCCACTGTGGAAGCAGTGTGGAGAACCCTTAAAGACTCAAAATGAGCCTTTCCCATTTGACCCAGTCATACCACTCCTGGGTATATACCCACAAGACACAACTTACTGCAAAGATACATGCACATCTATGTTATTGCAGCTCTGTTCACAATAGCAAAAAGCTGGAACCAGCCCAAGGTCCCCTTCAACTGACGATGGATAGAGAAAATGTGGTACATGTATACCATGGTAATACTATGCAGCAGTAAAGAGGACAACATCATGAAATTTGCAGTAATGGATGAAGCTGATAGACATTATGTTAAGTGAAGTACACACAGTCCCAGAAAAACAAACCTAAGCGACAAATGGTGTCCCTCATATTTGGATGCTAGTACCAACAACCAGATATAAATATTTCTCATGGAGAGGGATGGCATAGTAAAAGAACAACAGAAAAGACTGCATCAGAAATGGACTGAAATGGTGAATTGGAAAGGGGGGATGGGTGGGAGAGGGACACGGGTGTATATTATTCGATTAAGGCATATTTAATTGACTTGAGCTCAGCAAGTACCCAGTTTCGCCTAGAACCTGTCTACAGGACACATGGTGTTTTAGGACTTAGTAAAAGTAAACATGTGTTATAATTAAACAACATTGGTTTACAGATCTGATAAAAATGGTAATGCATCTTGAATTAAATGGAGATATAATTCGCTGTTGCCCACATTTGCTTTACATAAAAATCTGTAGAGCAAGAACTATTGGATGGACACATACAAATGTTCTCCATAATTTCTCTGTTGTACAGTATCACCTTATAGCATTCTCTTTAGATGATTTAACGTAAAATAAATTTGGTTCCCAAGTTAATCATATATAGTCACCCAAAAACAACATGGGTGAATTTGATGAAATCTGTGCCTTGACTCCACCCTATATTCATGTATAATAATACAACTGTCTTCTGGAGACTCATACGCTAAAAAAAAGGGGGGGGGATACGAAAGACATGAACCTTTTCTTCAAACCCTTGGCAATTCAAATCTTAAAACTAATATGGGAAAAGGTTTGTTTGTTCCAACAGGACAAAACGTCACCAACTTACGGCTGAGAAAGAAAAGATACAGGTTTGCATTGAGTAGGATGTACCAAAAAGTGGCAAGGAAAGGCTGACCCGTCTGAACATTCAAAGGAAGAAAAGCCTCAGATGGCCATAAACATCGAACCCCTCTGTGGATCCTACATGTAAAAACTATTTATAATATATCCTAATGAACATTACCTCTAGGTGCCACAAAGGTTCAGATATGAGAGACTTTCTTGTCTTCCCCCCCATAGAACAAGGAGAAATATTACGATGATGAGGTCATTCCCCAACTGTAAAATTGGAGACAACATTGTAGAGGTAATCTCTTATAAAACCGGTAAAACTGCTTTCTTTAATTGACTACTAGACATGGAAAACTGTGGAAGGGATTCTCTCTGTTTCAGACCAAATATAATACTAAAGTCCTAGGGCTTTGCACGTCAGCAAAATATATTAATACAGGGAGCTCTGACATCAGCAATGGAAATTGTTCTACCAGATTGGCTGTTGGCCAAGGGGATCCAAGGCCCCACAAAGGTAAAGGGCTCCTTGGCCTCTAAGTTGTGGATACCTTACAGGAGTAGAGGCAGATAAGACCTGCGGCCGAAAGACCTGACGTGTAACATGGTGAGGGATGTAATTAGACCACACATGCAAGTGTAAACGGATTCCTCTGGAATGCCAGAGAGTGTATTCCAAAGCCACTAAACCAATAAGCAAATATGGTCTCCCTGAGTCAGCAAGACTTCCCCGATCAGCACCAGCTACACCACTACACCTCACCTGCCTGGAAATACTGTGCAGCAGAGGCGCCATGTGCCTGTTATCCCAAATCTAATTGGAGCTATTGTGCCTCTCCCACTTAGAGAATAGCCCATGGCTATGACCAACAAGAACCAGCTTGCATCTCTAATGGAAGGAGATGTATAAGCCACCTCAGTAAGACCCTGTCATATTAACAGGGGGAAAATGTAAATTCATGGATTAACATATCAAAACATGTGTCTATGCTAAGTAACCTACCATAACTATTAGTGCTGCTTAAATACCTATATTTCTACATTGCTTGTTCTTCATTAGTAGGACGACAAGGTATTCCTGGACAAACTGTCAGCCCTTGAAAGATAACAGCCCAGAATTGACCAGAATCCAAGTCAACGAGCTCCAGAGAGAGTGGACTGTTTTGCTTCATCCACCCTGCTGCCCCTTTTCTAAGCCTAGTGAAACACCTGGCGAAGAGGGGGCGTGGTAGAATGAAAGGGGCTGCGATTGGGGTGAATGGTGAAACTACATGCAATTAGAGCTGGACAACTATTTGATCACTTTGTTTGAACAAACAACCTAAGTCACCACCCCACTGTATGGGTGGGGCTGTTTAGGTGTTTGGGCAGTCAAACAGCCTGCGATTAAGAGGTTTGCTGCGGATGCTTGTACTCCCTGTATTCATCTTATCTCGAATTAGGGAATATTCCACCTGTCCTGTCTTTATGCATTACTACAATTTTAAGCATTTCAACTTAGTAGAATCAAGTAAGTGATCTTAGGACTTTGCTTTCTTCCAGGTATAAGTATTTCTTAAATGTCCCTAGATGACTCCAGTGGTACCAGAGATGATTTGCATAGACCTCAATGTAGAATTTTTTTTTCTTCCGTGCTTCGGTTTAGTTTGTCTGGCTCCATAATAAATAGACTATGGGATCTATGAGATCCTTGAAGGCAAGACCATGTCTTCTTTTGTATGTTCTCTAAGCACTTAGCCCAGTATAGAGCCCAGAGTGCTAACTTAGTAACTACCTGATTAAAATTCAATGGATAAACATTAATTTAATGTGCTTAATTATTGTGAACATTAACTCTCTTGGAAAAAAAACATTAATATTTTTTTCAATCCTGAATATAGCTTTAATCATTAGGCCTACTTACTATGTTCCAAGGATCTCAGAACTTGAGATAATAGTTTTAAATAATCAAAAAAAAAGAAATTTTAATTATTCTTGGACTGAATTCTAGCAAGGACACAGATCATAAACAAATAGAAAAGCAGGATCGTTTCAAATGACATTAAGTATTCTGTGGCAGGACAGCTACATTAAAAGAACATAGGTCGGGGAATGGAAGAGGAGGGCTGTTTTNGGAAAGAACAACAACAAAATAAGAAACAACAACAAAAGAAAAAAAAACTCTGGAGAGACTCAGAAAAAGATGCAGGACACATAGGGCAGAGTGCAGGGTCTCGGGTGGGGTGGGGGACATGGAAGGGGAAGCGACTCTGGATTCCATTGAGGAATGATGTATGACTTATGGAAAAAGTTTAATAACAATAAAAAATAAAGCAAAAAAAGCAGCAAGATCTGCTTTTGTCCTCTAGTGGATGGAACTGGTGAATGAAAAGCTGAAAGGAGCAAGGGGTTCCCATCCTTCTCCTCCCCCCACAAAAAAAAAAAAAACCCTGAGAGACACCTGAGGACCAGATCCTCAACTGCCTTAAGAAAACAAAAACCTTGGTTAATCTGGGCTAACTGTGTGGCCTTAAGCATCCAAAAGGAAAGTACAACCAGAGTAATACCAGAGAAACTGTACTGCAGACATAGAACTTCAGATATTAGTAAAAAAAAAGTTTAAAAAAGAATAAAGAGAGAAAAAAAAGAACAAGTTATGTTCTGGGAAGAAGAAATAGGAAATCCTCTGAACCTTATTCTTTGATGCATCTTGTCCTTTGCTCCATCTTGGTGGCTGCAGAATATATCAGTGATTAAATGAACTGAGGAAGGTAGTTGTATCTTTTGGTAGATAATAGTTTCTCATTCAGCCAATACATGAGCAGAAGAAAGCCTCACTTTAAGAAAATGTAAGAATGTTAACTTCCCACAAAATACAAAAATAGTAGTTTGTAGCTTGTATATCTCTTACTGATAGTATTAATAAGATTGGCTAAAGTAGTTCATTTTAAAATGCGTTGAAATTAACAGAAATATAAAGATAATCTCAATAAATAACACTGATAATGGTTGTTTTCCATTTATATTCAGTGGCCCAAAATGTCAATTCTTTAGTAAAATAGCTACTAAAATAATGTGCAGTGGGTTTCAGCATTGTTTCCTTTTATTACAAGTGATTGACCTTTTTAATGCTTGAAAATGTCTCTTTTGAGATAATGCTTGACAAAGCCTTCTACAAATAAAGACTTATGTACTCAATTAAGCACCAGATATATTGTTTCTGTGAAACCAATAAATGACTACTAGAAAAGCCTGTCTATTTCTGGTTCCCCGAACTACTGTTCCAAAACTGCTTGAGGCATTATCACAGTATCCTTGAATAAAGGCTTTCCTGCTACTGAAATCTGCCACATGTGTCAGTGGAAGTCAGGATGGCCACTGTGGACTTGGGGGAACCATCCCTTGTGACTGGTTTTGAGCAATAAACTATCACACAACAGCTCTTTTCCTTCAGTATCACAACCCATGGCAACTTTTTATATTTTTAAGACAAAGTCTCATGTAACTCAAGCTGGCTTCAAACCTGCTATCATGGGAATGTATTTCTCACTAAGGATGATCTTGAACTCTTCATCCTCCTATCCACACCTCCCAAGTGCTGGATGGCAGGTGTTCACCACCATATTTGGCTTATGTGGTACTGGGGGTTGAATCCAAATTTCTGTGCATGATTCTCAAGCACTGTTTGTCTAGTTGTCTAAGTTTATTATCAGCTGGTTTTTGTTCTGTTGGTTATGTATACATATGTCACATATAAACATAAGCTGGGAGAGATGTTTACGGACTATGAAAACAGAAACTTGGAAAATAGATCTCCATGTTAGAGAGATGGCTCAGCAGTTAAGAGAGCTTGATGCTTTTCCAGAGGACCAGAGTTCCACTCTCAGCACCCATGTCAGATAACATACAGCTACATATGTTATATAACTCCAGTTCCAGGGGATCTGATGCTGTTTTCTGGCCTCCATAGGTGTCTCCACACAGAAGTCTTTTTTTTTAAAGTAGATCTGAGAGAACATAAACTGACATGCAAACTAAGACTGACTGTGAAGACAGATGCTGCATCTCCTTCGATTTAAGGTAGCATTGACAGTTTCTTCACTTTCATGGTTAACTTCTGGTAGATAATTAATTAGGCCTTTGCATGATAACAAAGAAATAAGAAAGTTACATACTAAAGTGATGAGAACAACCTGTCACCCCCCACTGGATGGTGGGGCTGTAGGTGTTTGGGCACAACAGCCTGCAGATAGGTTTTGCATGAAGGATGCTTGTACTCATGGATTATCACTTATAGAATATAGAGGGAATATTCCACCTTCTGTCTTTATGCTTATAAATTTTAAGCATTTCAACTTAGTAGAATCAAGTAAGATGATCTTAGGACTTTGCTTTCTTCCAGGTATAAGTATTTCTTAAATGTCCCTAGATGACTCCAGTGGTACCAGAGATGATTTGCATAGACCTCAATGTAGAATTTTTTTTTCTTCCGTGCTTCGGTTTAGTTTGTCTGGCTCCATAATAAATAGACTATGGGATCTATGAGATCCTTGAAGGCAAGACCATGTCTTCTTTTGTATGTTCTCTAAGCACTTAGCCCAGTATAGAGCCCAGAGTGCTAACTTAGTAACTACCTGATTAAAATTCAATGGATAAACATTAATTTAATGTGCTTAATTATTGTGAACATTAACTCTTGGAAAAAAAACATTAATTTTTTTCACTCCTTATATAGCTTTATCATAGGCCTACTTACTATGTTCAAGGATCCTCAGAACTTGAGATATAGTTTAAATATCAGAAAAAAAAAGAAATTTTATATTTTCTTGGAGCTTGAAGTCTAGCAAGGGACACAGATCATAAACAAATAGAAAAGCAGGATCGTTTCAAATGACATTAAGTATTCTGTGGCAGGACAGCTACATTAAAAGAACATAGGTCGGGGAATGGAAGAGGAGGGCTGTTTTAGACATCTAGGCCAGGAGACTCAGTCCATAAGTTTGATTTCTTGTTTAGAAAGGGGTCCCAAATTCAACTTTTAGATTGAATGTGCAAAGCATAGTGAAAATTGTTAACCAACAATTTAAAATAATGAAGAGAATTTTTACAAAAGCATTGTAAAAAAACAACAGTATAATGTGGGGAAAAAACATTGGCTTCAGAATCTAAGTCAGTACTATTTTTCCATGTGACACTATGAAAAGCAGGAAAGACATGGTATAAGACATTCTCTCTTAAACGTAAACGGCCATGACCAGTTCTTTACAGTTCTAAATATGCATTCCCACGGAATCCAAAGGAACAGACTATTCAATGAGAAATATTTTAACAGGACTCTTGCATTAGTATGATACAATCCACCTTTTAAAATTAATTTTATTTATTTTTTGTACGTGTATGAATGTACTGTCTGCATGTAGGTTTGTGCACCGGTGTCGTGCAATGCCGCGGAGGTCAGAAGAGGGTGTCGGATTCCTCTGGAACTGGAGCTCTCCTGGAACTGGAGTTTCAGATGGATCTCGGTCGCCATGTGGGTGCTGGAGATCGAACCCGGGTCCTCTGCAAGAGCAGTCGGCGCTCTTAACCGCCAGGCCATCTCTCCAGCCCCCATAATCCACCTTTTTGCCTAGCAATACTATGGGTGGAATCCATCTGACAGTTTACTAGCAATTTAATCTTATCTATCAACCCTCCTTGTTCCATTCTTTTATTCTTTAATTTCCCTGGGTTGGTGAAGCTTTCCCAATGGCATTTGGATGGACTTTGACCTTAAGCATTCTGATCAGTTCTGCTAGGATCCCAACTATCTCTTCTACATCATTGGAATTTTTTTTTAATTTATTTTTGTATGTGTATGAATGTATTGTCTGCATGCAGGTCTGTGCACCCGTGTCGTGAAATGCCACGGAGGTCAGAAGAGGGTCTTGGATTCCCCTGGAACTGGAGTTCTCCTGGAATTGGAGTTTCAGACGGTTCTCGGGCGCCATGTGGGTGCTGGGGATCGAACCCGGGTCCTCTGCAAGAGCGTCGGCACTCTTAACCGCTAGGCTATCTCTCCAGCCCCCCATCACTGGAATTTTTAGCATGAGAAAAGAAGAAAAAATACATATAGGTAAGATCATTGAAATTTGGTAAAAATCCTGTAATGCAAAATTTGGGCATGAGAATACTTAAAAAAGTTTCTACTCTGTAAACTCAAGAGAGAAAAGACTGTATGTTCTTTCCTTACACTTCAAGCAGTGAATATGCACCACTAGTAATGACTTTAAACTATTCATCTGAAAATGCTATCCAGATTGGGAGGTGGACCTGCATTAACCTCATCCCTATTTCCTCTCTAACTCCCCATGAGTCAGTAACTCTGAATGCACAGCCCTCTTGAGTAAAACTTCAAGTTCCATTACGTGAAGGAGATCTTGATAAAATGCTGAACTCCCACGCAGAACAGGGAAACGAATAACTAAGTAATCATCACGAAACTCTTTGTACTCAGTGAGGTCAAGAAAAAGTAATCACACAAAACGACAAATGCTTTAACACACTGGATAGCAAGCATTCTGCATTTCAGAGATTACATGTACCACAACTGGTTTGTGTTTTCTATGTTTCTATTTCACTAAAATACAGATGTTCCTTTTATATTAATTTTTCTTCAGTTAGTTGTTAATATTTGTACTAACAGTTACTTAATTGGCCCTGATTTCATGTCATTTTCTACCTCAGACAGCTGTTTGGGAAGGAGAGAGTTCTACTGAAAGAAACTACATTTCAAATGAGGAGAAACAGAAATGAATAGAAGATAGAAAGAGAGACTGAGATTTTGATTAATTAGTGAACAAGTAACCAAAGTACACAACAGGACTGTGCTTCTTTGTAGTAATATAGGGCATTAAATTTCACAAGAGGAAAAAAGTGAAAAGGCTGAAATTTTATTTGTGTGTTGGATCAAAGCAAGGAAACCAGAGAAGAAGAATCAGCTTATGATAAAGGAGGCAATTGTTCTTTAATTACTTCAAGGACAAGAACATTTTGAGAAATTCCCAAGGAACACATTGTCCAAAGTAGTTATGATATTAAAAAAGGGGAAACTAAATATTAAGTTCTGATCATTTTACTCAAATAAATGTCATGCTAATAACTTAAAAAATTTCTCGCTAGCTTGTCTATTAAGTTCAGCTGCTTCTCTTAAAAATTAAAGTTTCCTTTCTTTGTTTTTCATTCTTTGGGAAATCAAAGCATGTTTATATTGCCACAAATATATCATTCAGATAAAAAGATGACCTATTCTTATGTACATATTTCTCTCTATAGTCCTCAACATTAGCATGACAGGTTGGCTTAAATAATTATGAATTATGCAGAAGCAAAAATTTTTTGCACTAATATAGAGTTCACAATGAAATACAGTAAAAATATTGATTTCCATGTCAAGGATATATTTATAATTGATAACATTTGTATTAATACAGAAACTATACAAAATTAATTACTAATAAGTAAACCTGCCTTTCTAGTTATTGTGAACTCCCCATTTCCTAGAAAAATCCTTAATCATTCATGTTACAAACTTTCAACCCATATGATTTTTGCACCCTGGCAGTACTTATTTCTGAAAGCAAACCAAACCATTACCTTCCATAAACACAAAGAGATCTCCACTCAATTTTAGGTCAATCAGACTCTATTTCAAAGCTGAAGGCAAAATATCTAGTTGAGCCAACACCAGCCACAGAGTTGTAACCACGGGAATGATTGTGGTATGGTAGTGAACCTTTTCAAGTTTCCACTCCAACATCCCTTAGTTAATGATGTCTAAAGGGGGTCAAAATGATGCACAGATCACCACATGTCACAATCATCTAGTCCAATAGTTTAATTTTGCCAGAATATATATCATCACGAAGACAGAATGTATCACAAAACCTAGTCTGCAACATAGCTTAGAGTCCAATCTTTCCTTTACATATTTGAGAGAATAACCAACTAGAATGTTCTTATTCAAGTGATACACCAAGTCAAATTTGTATAAAAACACAGAACAAATTCACATAAAACAACATCGATCTCTCTTCATTGTATTTTGTCAATAGAGATGTGTAGGTGAGTGAATATGTGAGAAAGAAAGATTCCTACTGGTTCAAATTTCACTATGGTTTTACTATTTTAACTATCTAGATGAAACACTTTAAATGGGATAGATTTTTTAAAATCCCATATGTTAGGTTATGCAATCCAAAGATAATAGTTTTAACTCCTTACCATTGTAATAAGTATTAAGAAAGATGCACTTAAACTTTGTTAGGTTTTGAATTCAATATATTAAAAAAATGAAAGCAACATCATTTTTTCCTTGATTGGCTTAAAGAAATATCCAATATAGTGTAGTTCCTTACTGTCAGCAACTCCTTCTTGGTTTACTACTTGGGTGCAAATCAATTCCAAAGATAACATAACTTATGTTCCTATCCTTTTATAACATTTTAGCCTAGGTCTAAATTATTCCAATCCATTACCTAGGACTGAAATTGTCAGTAGAGTATATAAGCAAAACCTTTTAAATATTCTTCCTTTAGCACTATATTTTCTCTGTTAGAAATGAGATTTACAAAGATGAAACAGGAAGTTCCTTCCTTAGAGGGGTGACACCTGACTTTCCTTCTAATCAGTACCCTAACGTTGGCTCTCTTAGGTATGTAAAACAATAAGTTACAATGAGCTATAGAAACAGAAAGTAAAATAAAATGTTAAATTATGACCTAACATTACTCAAGTGGGTGATATAAATGTTTTGTCTAATACAAGATAAAAAGTAAAACATATTGTATTTTAATAGTATTAATGTCTACTACATAATCTCCTCTATAATGAACATAATAAGTAAATAGTTTTAATACTTTTATAATAATATTAACTTCTACAGTTGGTATGATGTGGTGTTTAAGAGAGATTTGGGAGCCATATTCCTGGTTCAAATCCATACACCAAATTTAACAGGATAAGCTGTTCCACTTCACACTTACTTCTACTTCCTCAGTGGAAAAATAAAGAAGTATTTACCACAGAGAATGACATTAAAAATAATGTGAGTTAACGGGTATAAAAATACTCAGAACTGTGTCAGACATGGACTAAATCCATACAGCTTTCTACTGTCATCAATGGTGTTTTCTCCCTGTCAATTGACCTGTTCATCTCTAGTTAATAACATCCCTTTCTGTTCAAAGGATCACCATTTCTTCGTGAACTCTATACATACTTTTATCAGCACTCACTGTCCCCTAGTTTTCTATACTCTGACAACTTGGAAGCTGAAGTTTCAAAAATAAATCCTATAGGGTGCCTTCCCTTAAGAAACATCCTTTAACCTTGTCTCTTATCATTACCATTTCTTTGCCTAGAAAGATATGCCAGCTTATAAAATATAACATATGGGGGTGAGTGCAGAAAACTCATGACTTGGTGTCATTAATTTTTCATCTGTGACATTTCTTGGCCGCCTGGCAAATTATACCTCCCTACATTCAATAGATTCCTATCCAGAAAATATTATTCTTTTAAGTTTTTGCCAATAATTTTTATAATAAATTTGTACCATGTTACAAAGGATAGGTTTTATTTGTTTGTTAACAGGTATGTGGCCCAAAGAAGAGGAGGTATACACTTAAATAGTCTTTTGATTATAAAATTTAAGAAAATAAATATGGCAGATTCTTCCACCATTTATCATCAGTATTAAAGTAATGTAAGTCAAGGTGGGTAATTTGTTAGTAAATATAATACCACGTTGACTGATATTGCTATAGATATAGCTTGACATTTATATCTGTATTTTCCATAGTTCCTAAGATTTATGAGAAAGAATAATTCTCTTTTTAAAAAGTACATTAAAACATATATCAGCTTGCTATGTAATTTAGAAATGTAAAGTTAAATTTCTTTTCACCTGCATACAAGTTTACTCTTGAACTGTGAATCCCTAAATATGTTCTGGAATTAAAAACAGAAACTCTTAAATCACTACTGTATCACAGTGGGTTAAATTTAAGTGCTATACAAAACAAAACAGAGGGCTGGAGAGATAATTTAGCATTTAAGAGCACTGGATGTTCTTCCAGGACACCCAGGCTCAGATCACAACACCCACATGGTGGCTAACAACTGTCTGTAACTCCAATTCCAGGTGATACAACACCTTCTATCCTCTGAAGGTACTGCAGGACATGGTGCACTTACACACAGGCAAACAATACACTCATACACATAATATAAAGGCGTTGCACGACACGGGTGCACAGACTTGCATGCGGACAGTGCATTCATACACATACAGAAATAAATAAAATTAATAAAAAAATTTAAAAAAAAGTAAAATAAATAAAATGTTAAAAAACAAACTCCCACATAAAATGTGTAGAGCAATAACTTTGGGATTGGCACATACAAATGTTCTCTACAATTTCTCTGTTGTACAGTATCACCTTGTAGCATTCTCTTTAAGATGATTTAACATAAAAATTAAGTTTGCTTCCCAAGTTAATCATATATAGTCACCCAAAACAACATGGGTGAATTTGATGAAATCTGTGCCTTGATTCCACCCTATAGTTATGTATAATACAACTGTCTTCTGGAGATTCATGGGTTAAAAAAAAGGGGGGGGATACAGATAGACATGAAACCTTTTCATCAAAAACCTTGCAATTCAAATCTTAAAACTAACTATGGGAAAAGATTTGTTTGTTCCAACAGGACAAAACGTCACCAACTTAACGGCTGAGAAAGAAAAGATACAGGTTTGCATTGAGTAGGATGTACCAAAAAGTGGCAACGGAAAGGCTGACCCGTCTGAACATTCAAAGGAAGAAAAGCCTCAGATTGCCATAAACATCGAACCCCTCTGTGGATCCTACATGTAACAACTAGTTATAATGAGTCCTAATGAAACTTACCTTCTAGGTGCCACAAAGGTTCTGATATGAGAGACTTCCTTGCCTTCCCACCCATAGAACAAGGAGAAATATGACAATGATGAGGTCGCTCCCCAACTGTAAATTGGAGACAACTATTGTAGAGGTAATCTCTTATAAAACCGGTAAAACTGCTTTCTTTAATTGACTACTAGACATGGGAACTGTGGAAGGGATTACTCTCTGTTCAGAACCAAATATAATACTAAAGTCCTAGGGCTATGCACTCAGGCAAAATATATTAATACAGGAGCTCTGACATCAGCAATGGATTGTTCTACCAGGTGGATGTTGGCCAGGGGATCCAAGGCCCCACAAAAGGTAAGGGCTCCTTGCCTCTAAGTTGGGATACCTACAGGAGGAGAGGCAATAAGACCCTGCTGCCGAAGACCTGACGTTAACATGGGAGGGATGTATTGAGACCACACATGCAAGTGTACAGATGGCCTCTGGAATGCCAGAGAGTGTTACCAAAGGCCACTAAACCAATAAAGCAAATATGGGTCTCCCTGAGTCAAGCAAGACTCCACCGTCAGCACCAGCTACACCTCACCTGCCTGGAAATACTGTGCAGCAGAGGCAGCCATGTGCCTGTATATCCCAAATCTAATTGGCTATTGGCTCTCTCCTTGGAAGAATAACCCATGGCTGATGCCACAAGCTTACATCCTCTACAGGTTAAGAGATGTTATAAGCCACAGTAAGACCTTGTCATATTTAACAGGAAAAAATGTAACTCATGGATTAACATATCATCCAAACATATGTGACTATACCAAAGTAACCTACCATAACTATTAGCGCTGTTTAAATACCTATATATCTAATTGCTTGTGCTTCATTAGTAGGATCGAAAGGTTATTCCTGGACAAACTGTCAACCCATGAAAGGAAACAGCCAGAATTGACCAGAGTCCAAGACAACAGCTCCTGTGCCCCTTTTCTAAGCCTAGGGAACAATCTGCGGAAGAGGGGGCATGGTAGAATGTAAAGGCTGTGATTGGGGTGAATGGTGAAACTACAGCAATGTAGTCTGGACACTCATTTGATCTACTTGATTGAACATACAACCCCTCACCCCCCGCTGGATGGTGTGGCTGTGGGGGTTAGGGCACAACAGCCTGCAAATTGGTTTAATATGAAGGATGCTTGTACTCATGGATTATCACTTATAGCTAAAAAATGAAAAAAAAGAAAAAAAGGAAAAAAAAGAAAAAAAAGCTGAGAGAAAGATGCAGGACAGTTATGGCAAAATGCATGATCTGGGATGGGATGGGGGTAGAGGGGAAGGGAAAGGGAAATATGCCTGAACTGAATTGGAAAATGATGTATGAAATGCACAAAGCATCAATAAAGAAAATTCCTACCCATGGACTTTGTACTTTAGTGGAAGAAGGAGAAAGACAATAGTAAATAAATAATTTATGTTCAAAAATTTGGACACAGTAAGGAAAACACACCATAGTAAGTGGCTAGGGAATGTGGTTTACAATGTAAGCTGGCCACTTCACAGTTACTTCTATTTCCTCACTGGAAAAATGAAGAAGTATTTATCACAGAGAATGGCATAATGTAAATGCGGTGATCAGAACAGACCACACACAGAAAGTCAGCTGTCAATGAAGACTTGCAGCAGGTAGCACTAATGAAACCTGAGTGAAACGCATAAGGGTCCTATGTAGAAACAGAAGCCAAAGCCAAGAACTTAAGATAGGAAAAGACTAGGACATTCCACAACCAGATAGATGCACAAAGTAGTTTGAATAGGAAGTATGGCCTTGTCAGGAAATAATAACAAAAAGTCTTAGAGGTAATGACTGGAACATGCCATTATGGAGACTTTTACTCTGAGTGGGTAGAGGGTTTGAAGCCAAGGAGGCTCAGTCTTGAAACCACATTTTTCCCTTTAAAGTTATATTCATGGCATATAATGAGGTTTTCCTTGTCATTTCCAAACATACAAATAACCATCTTTGTTAGAATCACGTTCTCTAAGACATACACTCTTTTGTCGTGCCTTGTGACCTCCATGTGCTAGGTAACCATCCTTTCCCTAGTAGTGCCTCTTCTAATTGTTGACTCACATTTTTATCAAGATCTCTTTGAGAGTACTAAAGGAGAAAGAATAGGTGAAAAAGGTCAGAAAACAGGTAATTGTGGGAGGGCAGGTGACAGCTCAGGCCAGGCTGGTCGAAGCAGATGGGCAGATAGTTGGACTAAGGAGCATATTTTGAAGGAGCATCCAAACATGCTTAGCTAATGGTCAGGATGTGTTGGATCAGAGGTGAGATCTTTAGAGTATATATAGAGGCGATTTCAGGGTATTTGGGGGCCTAAGGAATAGGAATGGTCCATTGAGGTAGGAGTAGGCCAGATGGTATATTCAGTTTCGAACCCACTGCACTAGAAACATCTTGCATCAGTCCCAGGAAAGGTACCAGGTAGTCAGTGAAACGGGTGACTCTGGAGTTGAGGAATTGATGCCAGAGAAGCCAATGCTTGAGGATTCATTTAAAGTCATGAGAACATCAGCGACTAAGTGCATACAGAGATTTTAGCTGTGTCCTGCTGCAGTGCCGTAATGGAGAAGCAGTCCTGCTCCTAGTTCACATCTATGTATTAAGCAAGGAAGTGGCTTCTGAAGCAATAGAAAGCCTATAAAGACAGCTAGCAGCCTTGCCTGTGTGTGCATATGTGGGCATATGCTCATGAGAGCAGGAAAGTACAATGGAAACACATGAGGTATATGGTAAAGAATCCTGGTCTTGGAGACTTGGTTCTTGCACTGATGAACAAGTGCTTTCAAATCTGAGTCTCCATTTCTTTATCCATGAGAATGTGTATAGTAGCCTGCCTCACATGAGTATAAGTTTTCAGTCAGACTGGATTACACATGAAAAAAGCAGACAGAGCAGACATGCACCATTACGATCATGGTTCTACATATGCACTTCTTGAGGTGCTTCCCCTCCTTCAAAGACTGACCCTTCAGGGTCTCTGCAATGTCTTAGGAGACCCATGGTCTAAATAAAGAGTGTTCACTGTGCTTAAGGACGCTAAAAGCTTAATTTGGAATGTGGTAGTTAATCATTGCCTTGTCCTCAATTGATTATCATTTATAAATAGCACTCAAGATAACAGAGGTTGGAAAGCAGACTCATCCCAGAGGACCTCTTGGAGCAAGTGAGAGTGACAGGTAGAAATGAAGGGAGTACCATTTTCCCCCTTTATACATGTATGCCCTTTGTTTAAGAGAGCTGAGGTGAGTTGCTTCATGATGCAGTTAAGTTGTAAAGTTTTAAGGTTTGTTTGCCACTTTATAGATAATATCCTTGCAGATTTTACCCACAGTAGACACTTTATGACCTTTACTTGGGGCAACAGCTGCTTATGTATCTCTGATCATTTGCCAGAAAATATGCGTGAATTTCTGGGATGCTTATTTGCTATCAATAAATAGTAAGGATTCTAAGACTCAGTATAAATATTCAGATTACACAATGGAGTTTCATACTCTTTTATGGATGCTGGAGGAGGACCAGACTTAGGAGGAGGGGTACCAGGACTCTCTGGCCCACAGAATGAGCCTTCAGAGATGGACCGTTGCCTATCTGTCAGCCAGAGACCAACAGAAATAACTGCCTTTAGGGCTGAGATACCATACTGAGATTTCAGATGAAAGCACAAACCAGGAAGTGGCTTTTGAAGCAATAGAAAGCCTGTAAAGACAGCTAGCAGCCTTTCCTGTGTGTGAATATGTGTGTGTATGCTCATGACAGCAGGAAAGGGTGGAAGGAGAATATCATGGAGTGAAATGAATTTATCAGACTTGTTTTACCTGAATGATCTCTTCCTTGTTGGTTAGCTCAGGCTTCTAACTTGCTGTGACCTTTAAAATTACATAAACAATTTTGGGATCTTCAGTTAAGTCACCAAGATTCACTGCATGCACTAATGTCCTCAGAAATTGACAGCAAGCTCTGTGAGCATAACCCACTATGAATGCTAGTCTGTCACTAGTCTTTAATAGCATTTCAGGTTGAGCTGGTATATAGAGAAGATGGGGACAGCCTAACTAGCAAGGTTATTGAGAACAACTGTAGCAAAGAGGATTCAGTAGTATTTACAGGGATGTTAAATTTGTTCTTCACACAAGTATATAATAGAACTAAGTTACAGGAACAGAAGCACAAAAATTGAATTTCTCTCAAAAAGCTTCAAAAGGTTGATCAAGCAGGTGAGAACAGCATTCACTTCTCATTGTCCTTTAGTTTCTTATGAAAATAGAGCAAAATTCCCAACCTACTTTCAAGACTACAACTTAGAAGCTATTCATCTCTCTCTCTCTCTCTCTCTCTCTCTC
Source organism: Rhizomys pruinosus (assembly GCA_009823505.1). Taxonomy (NCBI): domain Eukaryota; kingdom Metazoa; phylum Chordata; class Mammalia; order Rodentia; family Spalacidae; genus Rhizomys; species Rhizomys pruinosus. The sequence goes on from VZQC01006795.1 coordinate 50,097, forward strand.
TCTCTCTCTCTCTCTCTCTCTCTCTGTGTGTGTGTGTGTGTGTGTGTGTGTGTGTGTGTGTGTGTGTGTGCTTTTTCTAGGGACCCTAACTCGGGAGCTTCTGCATGGAAGGCAAGAACTATACCACTGAAATAAATAGACTGTCTATTTTTTTTTTCTTTGAAACTGGGTTTCGCTGTGTTGCACAGACTGGCCTTCAACTCTTGGTCTCAAACATTTCTCCTTTGTAAGCTTCTCACATAATAAAGATGAAAGAAAGTCAAATGACCCAGCTGAGCATGAATTTAATATTTCTTTGATTATTATACTCATGAATTGTGGGAAGAATGATATGACTTTTCACATGAAACTGTCTTGTTATATTTATGTCATAAACTTTTGTAAGATAGACACTTTCACCTCCTAATTGCTGTCTCTGTCCCATTGCTACCTGACTCGTTTCATTCTAATTTTGCCCTTTATTTGCTGTGTGATCAGAGACGAAACTTTCTGAAAATGGCTGTGTCCTACTTGACAAGACTGTGATGAGATTCTAATATATTGAAGTCATTATCTGAACATCTAGAACACAGAAGGTCCTCAGTTACTGGAACTTGTTGTTCATTTATATCACTGAAGCTTTGAATAGAGTTCAGCCCAGTAATCCTGCCAATGGGCAAATGTCTACTAATGTCATAAATTATTGGAAATCCAACTTTTACAGCCTACTACTTGGTATTTCTGTCCTATTCATCACTGATTCTACCTCCTTTCCTTACCGGAAGTAACTTGAAATAACAGTTCTTGGCTGAAAATCCCACTCTGACCTCCATACCATGAGGATAGAAGTGCAAAATTTTCCAGAGCCCTTTAAGCCTTTGCTTCAATACCCCAATCCTGTGAATTGCTCACCTCCAGCGGCTCTTATACTCTCCCCTTATTACAACTCTCTTTCTTGTTGTTCTTGGATTCACGCAGAATTCTATAATAATTTCAGTAATAGACTTTACAACATTACTACTTAAATTGTTTAGAGGATACCAAAAGGGATCTGTCCCAAATTCCTTCTATGGAAGCGCAGCATTAGCGCTACTACAAAAACCCAGGAAAGATACAACCAAAAAGGAGAACTATAGACCATCTCCCTAATAAACACAGATGCCAAAATTCTAACAGGATCTGGCAATTCATCCATACAACCCACATCAAAAATATCACATCCATCCGACCAATGTTGGATTCATACCAGACATGCAGGGATGGTTCAAGCAATAACGAAAATCAACTAACATCATCAAACATATACAGGACTGGAGGACAAAAAACCACGCCATCATCTCCAATGATGCGGAAAAGCCTTTGACAAAATCCAGCACCCTTTCATGTTTAAAGTCCTGGAGGGGAATTGGTCGGAGGGATATTCCTCAATGTAATCCAAAGCCATATACAGAGAACGCCACAGCCAATATCATCACTTAAAATGGGAAATTGAGCAAGAAGCATTCCCCTTAAAGGTAGGAACTTCGGCAAGGCTCCCCCTGTCACACTCCTCTTCATATAGTGCTAGAAACCCTAGCTAGTGGCATAAGGCAAGAAAAGGAAATTAGAAAGGAGATTCTAATTGAAAAGAGGAACGTCAAGCTATCCTTTTTGCTGATGATATTATGATGTTACCTAAGGATGCTAAGAACTCCACCAGAAAACCCATAGAAAGATTAACAGCTCTTCAAAGTTGGCAGGATACAAAATTAACTAGAAAAATCAGTAGCCGTTTCTGTACACAAAACAACAAGCCAATTGAAGAAGATACAAGGAGACCTTCCCACTCCAACAATAGACCTCTAAAAATAATAATATCCTAGAAAAACCTAACAAAGAGACACCAAAGGATGTCTACAACAAAAATTTTAAACCACCCTGAAAAGGAAATAGGGAAGACACAGAAGATGGGACAAACCTCCCAGCTCATGATTGGAAATATAAATATAGTAAAAATGTCCATCACTACCCAAACTAGTGTTACATGATTTCATGCGATCCCAATCAGAATCCCACGAGGTTCTTCACAGGCTGGAAAAAAATAATCCTCAATTTCATTATGGAAAAAACAAAACAAAAAAAAAAAAAAACGAAATACCAAGCAACTGAGAAAAAGAGGCAATACAAGGGGGGGGATCGCTATACCAGCATACAACTATACTATAGGCGTATAGTCATAAAGAGAGCCTGGTACTGCACAAAACAGGCACAGCTTGACCAATGGATAAAAACTGACATCGCAAACCTTGAGTCATACAATTTCAGCCACCTCGATATTGTGACAAGGGGGCCAAAAGAACACAATGGAGAAAACAGATCATTCAGCAGTGGTGCTGGCAAAACCTGGATCACCACTTGTAGAAAGAATGAAAATTAACCCCTCCCTCCACCGTTTGTACAAAGGTACAGTCCAGATGGACCAAAAGACCTCAATTGAAACCCCAAACTCTTGGAGAGTAGATAGAAGAGAAGCTTGGCCAGCAGAACTACAAGACAATAGGTTGTAGGAAAACGACTTTCTAACCAGACAGCAGCTGCACAAAGAATAAGATCGACATTGACAAATGGGACCTCCTTAACTCAAAAGCTTCTGTACATCGAAAGGAAACAATAAAAGGAAGTGAGGAGAAGACCCACAGTAGTGGGATGGAACCTTCACCAGCACGATACATCTGACAAGCATTAATTGTCCAGAGTATAAAGGCTACTTCAAAAAACAAAGAAGAAAGAAAACAAGATGAATCGTCAAAAGAGGGAGCAAAGATCTGAATAGAGACTTCACAGAGGAGGATTAGGGCATGGCCGAGAACATCTTCAAGAACTGTTCAACATCTCTGAAATTAGAGAATGCAAATTAAAACCACTCCGTGAGATCCACCTTACTCACATAAGAGCTGTGGTAGGATCAGGAACATGAGATGACACCAAGTCTGGAGAGGTTGGGGGAAAGGGAACACTCATGATTGCTGGTCGGTAATGTAAACTGATACAGCCACATATGCGATAGCAGTGTGGAGAACTCTTAGAAGATCTCAAAATGAGCCTTCCATTTGAAACCCAGTCATCACACTCTGGGTATATACCACAAGACACAACTTACTGCAAAGAAACATTGGCACACTGCGTTTATTGCAGCTCTGGTTCACAATAGCAAAAAGCTGAACAGCCCAGTTGCCTTCCACTGACGAGTGGTATGAGAAAAATGTGGTACATGTATACAATGGGAATACTATGCAGCCAGCTGAAAGGAGGGACAGACATCATGAAGATTTGCAGGTAAATGGATGGAAGCTTGGAAGACATTATAGTTAAGTGAAGCTAACACAGTCCCAGAAAAACAAACGACAACATTGTGTGTCCCTCATAGTGCGATGCTATACCAACAACCCAGATATAATATATTTCTCATGAGAGGAGGCCAATAGTAAAAGAACAGAAAGACTGCATCAGAATGGACTGAAATGGGTAATTGGGAAAGGGGGGATGGTGGGAGAGGTGACACGGGTGTATATTCGATTAAGGCATACTTATATTGACGTGAGCTCAGCAGTACCCAGTTTCGCCTAGACACTGTCTACAGGAAACACTGGTGTTTTTAGGACTTAATAAAAGTTAAAAGTAAACATGTGTAATTAAACACACATTGGTTTTAACAGAATCTGATTAAAAATGTATGCAGTCTGAATTATGGAATATACATCGCTGTTGCCCACATATTGCTTTACCTAAAATCTGTAGAAGCAAGAACTGTGGATGACACATGACAAATGTTCTCTATAATTTCCTGTTGTATCGTATCACCTTGTAGCCATCTCTCTAGATGACTTTATAATGTAAAAATTAAGTTGCTTCCCAAGTTATTCATATATAGTCCCAAAACAAGCATGGGTGAATTTTGATGAAATCTTGCCTTGACTCCACCCTATAGTCATGAATAATACAACTATCTTCTGGAGGACTCATACGCCTAAAAAAAAGGGGGGGATACAGATAAGACTATGAAACCTTATTCATCACACCCTGCATTTCAAATCTTAAAACTAACTTGGGAAAAGATTGTTTTGTTCCAACAGGACCATAACGGTCCACAACTTAACGGCTGAGAAAGAAAAATACAGGTTTGCAGTGGGTAGGATGCACCAAAAAGTGGCAACGGAAAGCTGACCCGTCTGAACATTATAAAGGAAGAAAAAGCCTCAGATTGCCATAACATCGAACCCGTCGGGATCCTACAGTAAAACTAGTTATAATGAGTCCTAATGAACTCCGTTCTGATGATAGGAAAGAACCGTTTGCCTTATCCCCACCCTAGAACAAGGAGAAATTATGATGACAATGAGAGGTTCGCTCCAACTGTAATTGGAGACAACTATTTGAAGTGATTCTTATAAACCGGTAAACTGCTTTCTTTAATTGATACGTAGCATGGGAAACGTGTGGAAGGGACTACTCTGCTGTTCAGAACCAAATATCTAATACTAAGAGCTCCTTAGGGCTATGCACTCAGCAAAATATTAATACAGGGCTCTGAATCCAGCAATTGGTTGTTCTACCAGGTGGATGTTGGCCAGGGATCCAAGGCCCCACCAAAAAAGATAACGAGGCTACCTTGCCTCTAAGTGGGATACCTACAGGAGGAGCATTAAGACCTGCTGAAAGACCTGACAGTTAACATGGGAGGGATTTATTGAGACCACACATGCAGTGTACAAGATGGCCTCTGATTGAATGCCCGAGATGTTACCAAAGGCCACGTAACAACCAATAACAGAAATGTATGGGTCTCCCTGGTCAAGCAAGACTCCACCGTCAGCACCTAGTACACCTCACTCTGCCTGAAATATGTGCCGCAGAGGGAGCCATAGTGCCTTATACCCAAATCTAATTGGCTATTTGGCTCTCCCCTTGGAGAAATAACCCATGGCTGATGCAACAGCTACACTCCTCTACAGGTCAGAGATGTTTACAGCCACAGTAAGACCTGCTGACATATTTACAGGGGGAAATTGTAATTCATGGATAACATTCTGCAACACTGTTTATGCTAAAGTAACCTGACCATACCATTAGTCTGCTTAAAACCTATATATCTATACATTGCTTGTTCTTTCATTAGTAGAGTCGAAAGGTTATTCCTGGACAAACTGTCAGCCCATGAAAGAAACAGCCAGGAATCTGACCAGAGTCCAAGTCAACGCTCAGACGAGAGTGGACTGTTTTTTACCTCTCATCCACGCTGTGCCCCTTTTCTAAGGCCTAGGAACAACCTGCGGAGAGGGGGACGTGGAGAATGTAAGGGCTGCGATGGGGTGAATGGTGTGAAACTAAAGCAATGTAGTCGTGGACACTCTTTTGACAACTTGATTGAACAAACAACCTGTCACCCCCACTGGATGTGGGGCTGTAGGTGTTTGGGACAACAGCCTGCAGATAGTTTTGCATGAAGGATGCTTGTAATCATGGATTATCACTGTATAGCTAAAAATGAAAAAAAAAAAAAAAATGAGAGAAGATGCAGGACAGTCTGGCAGAATGCATGGATGCTGGGAGGGGTGGGGGTGGGGGGGGGGGAAAGGGAAATAAGCCTGATATCGAATTGGAAAAAATGTATGAAACTGCACAAAGCATCACATAAAAATAATTTAAAAAAAAAAAAAAAAAAAAAAAACAAATTGGCTATCGCAGAGGACTTTGTACCTGCAACTTTTGGCTGAGGATGTACATTCCCCAAATTGACACATAAGGTATTCTACATTTTCTGAGAGATTTAGTTAAAACCCTGACAATATGTGTGGACTGACATTGCCACCGTACAGAAAATCTCACCTTCTACATGGGCTTTTCCAATCCCATTAACTGCATTTACTCTGTCTCTGATTTTAATTATGAATAACTCCTTATTCGGTATTATTTTCATTCCCTCCAGTGATTTGCACATTTCCGAAGACCAGGCACTTCTGCCTTGAGTGTCCAGCCTAGTACCTAACCTGTAACAGGGATAGGGATAGAGCATACATAAACACACACACACACACACACACACACACGTGCACACATTTATGTGTGTGTGTGTGTTTTCCAGGAATGGTGAGAAAAACCAAAGCAATGACTCACACTAAATCTTAGGCAAGTTACTTTTTCATAATTTACAATGGAATATTAGGATCTTGGAAATGAATCACTGAAAAATGACACTGAAAACCATTGACCCTCAAAAGCAGGAACTACCACCCTGTTGTATTATTATTATTTGGTTTTTTTAATCTTTTAGTTTTTTACTTTTCTGGATGACAATATATATATATATATATATAATAGAAGATAGATAGATAGATAGATAGATAGATATGATGTATAGATCCAAAAAAGGAAGTATAAACAAATTGGAGGGAACAACAACAAAAGATACTGCAAAGAATCGACTGAACAGTAAAGTCTCCCCTAAATATAGATCCTGGCTCTTAACTTCTAGAGCTACTCGGGCTGGAGTTAATGGCCAGCGTTAAGGAGTGGGGGGGGGCGACGACTGCTCTTACAGAGGACCCGGGTTCGACTCCCAGCACCAATGGCGGCCGAGAACGTCTGAAACTCCAATTCCAGGAGAACTCCAGTTCCAGGGGAATCCGAGACCCTCTTCTGACCTCTGCGGCATTGCACGACACGGGTGCACAAACTTGCATGCAGACAGTACATTCATACACATACAGAAATAAATAAAATTAATAAAAAAAAATTAAAAAAAAAACTTTATACTATCATTTTGATGAATCAAGTGATATGTATGAAAATGACATGTTACAGGTTAAACTCAGTTCTCCACAATTCAAACATCATCTTGGGAACCCTTGTGCTTACTGTTTTTAATTTTATGAAAAATTACTTGGGGAATTCATTTGGAAGTTCTACAATGTTCACAGTGTGAACACCTAGGTTTCTGAAATGCAGAGCCAGAGCCTTGTTCCTCAAAAGGTGGTATTAGGTCCAGCACCTTCAAAGCACACATAATCAAGCCCCTTTCTCAGATCTTCCAACTTTGAAAGTCTGTAATTTGTTGGACCACCCAAGTTACCCATATCCACATAAAAGTGTAAAGGAGGAAAAGGCCTGGAGACAAAATCTTTACACTCCCAGTGAGGATCCACCTGCTAGCTACTCTAATATACGCCCAATCAGAATTTTAATGAGTTGTATATGTCTCCTGAGCCACAACATCATCATTTGTAAAATATGTATCATAATAATAATAAATAATATCCACAAACAATATATCAATGAAGACAGTGATGGCTAACATCTTCCATGGATGTGGCAAGCAATGGCCTGTGCCTTATCTTATTGAACTTTATCATAAAATTGTGGTGGTCTATGACATCTACAATATATCTTATACCCATTTTGTAGCTAAGGAAAGTGAGCCTCAGATAGGAGTAACTAATCAGGCAAGGGTACTCAGCTAAGAAGGAGAAAGACTATGTTTGCTTGAATTAAGGTAAGCAAGTAAGCACTTAGCCCAGTGACTCAAAGAAAGGCTCCAACAACTGGTCTGACTTGGCAGTCTTCTACTCTTGTTCTGATCACTCATAGAACATTTTATTTGCTTGTACTTTCTTCTCATCTTTCCTATATCCCTGCCAATAGCTCCTGATCCCTTTTCTGTCTCAAAGAAAACCACAGACTCACAAAGCCATGTCTGGCTGCTAGGATGGCTTCTCACCTGCTCTTCTTTTGGGTCTGCACATTCATTTGGGGTCTTGTTTACTTTCCAGCTGTTATGCTCTACCTCAAGCTCATATATCCTTCAAATGTCATCATCTCCCCTTTCTTTCAATGGATGGACATATATTGGCATAAAAGCAATAAAAAGGTCATATCTATGTAACACTCTCAAAACTATTGGCATGATTTAATGAGACCATTTGACCTGGTGCATGGGAATGTGCCTATGTAAACACGTTAGTGGAAGCATGCAAGTGTCGTGCCAGACTGTGCAGGATTTAGATGAACAGGGTTATATAACAGACAGCAAAAATTCTGTACAACAAGAATGAATTAAGTAAAAGCTGTTCACTTTACACAAGTGCTCTTCATTGGGCTACTGAAAATATTTCACAACTCACACACACTCATAGATCATGGGATTCATAGGACACATGTATGTATGATCATGTAGAGAACCCACATCACGCCCCAACACATATACAAACCCAAGGACCTAAAATAAACAACCGTACCAGAATTTAAGCAGTCAGCAAGCAATTTTTATCTACAAAGAGAAAAATATTAAAGGTACTCAGTTTTGCAGGCCGCGTGGTTTTGTGGCAACAAATACTTTCTGCAATGGTCACAGGTATTATATAAACAAATGAGAAAAAATGACTGTGATCAAATCAAATTATATTTCTTTTTTTCTTTTTTTCCTTTTTTAATTTTTTTTCTGAGTACAAGCATCCTTCATGTAAAACCGATTTGCAAGCAGTTGTGCCCAAACCCACACAGCCCAAGGCTCCCACCATCCAGCTGGAGGCTTGTATGTACAATCAAGCAGATGAAATAAGTGTCCAGTCTATATTGCTTTAGTTTTACCATTCACCCCAATCACAGCCCTTACATTCTACCATCCCCCCTCTTCCACAGATTGTTCCCTAGGCTTAGAAAAGGGGCACAGGTGGACGAGAAACAGAACAGTCTACTTTGTCTGGAGATGTCATTTTGCACTCTGATCAGTTCTGGAAATTATATTTCTAATAGTAGAAGCAGACTCCATTTTTCTGGTGGGCTCTAAATTACTAGCCTGTTATAAGGATTCAAGAGTATATGTCCAATGGATTTTTATAAACATCTACTAAACAGAAACGTTCTTGGATAAAGATTAAAGGACATACTAAAAGAAGTAAACAAAGCCACTGCAAAGTTCTCTGTATAGATATAAACAGACTACATGTGTGTGTATGTGTGTGTGTGTGTGTGTGTGTGTGTGTGTGTACACAGAGAAAGTGGGTCTACAGGAAAAAGCACTAAACGGTTAACAGAGATAGCTGCTTTCAATGGTAGGGGCTTTATGAGGGGCACTCAAAGTCTATGTTTCCACAGTTCTGATAGGTATTTAAAAGAGAAAGCATATGTGTGCAATCAGAAAAGCACTACAGCTATTTAAAACAGTATGTGTGTGCTTTAAAAGATGTAAAGATTTCTGGAATTGCTATTATTATTATATTCTTTGAAGTAAACTAGTGTCATATGGATATAAACCATTTTCCTCTCTCTTGATGGTAAGCATAGTGATGACAAGGACTGTATGTCAATTCTTTGCATACATGTGTCTTCAGCACACATACACAGATGGATGCACAGATGACACCTTGATATACAGTGACAGACAGACAGACAGACAGACAGACAGACAGACAGAGAAACAGGGTCAGGGAAGGAGAACAACAGAACTAGACAAAAAAAGACAGAGACAAAGTAGGTGGCCCAGAAATGTGTATATAGCGTAGGTTTATTCCCAGGTACATAAAATGATCTCTAGATTGGCACTGAACTGTGGAGTTTGTTTTCAGAAACTGCAAGAGGTAGTACTTTCACATACAAAGGCCAAGTAATAAACTCCACACCACTGGGTGTTTATTAGAAATGTCAGATTGCATTACAAATGTGTTTGCTGTTGCCCAAGTTACATCTATGTCATATTGTATTTAAAAACAACCTTTCAGTAAGTTGACATTAACATATACATAGGATAAAGAACTTGATTGTTTGGGGGGTAGGAGCACAGAAGATGTAGAAATGTGTTTATTTCTAAATCAAGTTTCATCAGCACTTGATCCATTTTACTAACCCACCTGGCAGGATAGATTCCTCCCAGGAAACTTTAGTGACTCTTTTTGAAAACTGATGCACTATACGACTTCGTGAAGCTTCAGGGAGGACTTTTCATGTCCATGTTCTGTACTTTTTCTCTGGATAAGAGAACATTCAAAAAGCAGCAGTGCATTCTGCAAGCATACTGCTGCAGGAGACTTTGTGAGTACAAGATGCACTGAGTTCCATAGAAAGAGCACTGAGCTGGTAGTCAAGATACTTGGATTATAGTTTTCTGTGTTTTGGGGTTATGTGAACTTGGAAAATATCCTTCCCTCCTAAGACCTTGGTTTTGACACCATTAAGTGGGAATTCCTTTCTCCATACGTGGCTATGCACACTCAACAGCTTTCTAGCACAAAGTGAGTTTTCAAAAAGATAGCAGTCCGAGCTTCTTTAAGAGAGTCACTCTATGCCTTCTCCCTGAGTGAAAAATACAATACAGGGGAGATCAACTTACCAGCCTTCAAGCTATATTACAGGGCTAAGACTGGTACTAGCACAAAAACAGACCTGTTGACCAATGGAACAAAATTGAAGACACAAACTTGAGCTCATACAATTTCAGCTACTTCATATTTGATAAAGGGGCCAAAAAAGCTCATTGGAGGAAAGACACCAACTTCGGCAAATTGTGCTGGCAAAACTGGATCACCATATGTAGATTTAAACCCCTACCTGTCACCCTGTACAAAACTCAACTCCAAGTGGATCAAAGATCTCAACCTGAAACCTGAAACTCTGAAGGTGATAGAAGAAAAATGTGTTAGCAATCTACAAGACATAGGAGTAGGAAAAGACTTTCTGAACTAAACAACAGCTATGCAGGAAATAAGGTCAACAGCTGACAAGTGGGACCTCATCAAACTCAAAAGCTTCTGTACAGTGAAAGAAGTATTCAAGGAAGTGAAGAGAAAACCCACAGAGTGGGAGGAAACCTTCACCAGTGATACATCTGACAGAGCATTAACATCCAGAATATATCAATTACTCAAAAAACAAAGGCAACAAATGACTCACTCAAAAGATGGAGTAAAGAGCTGAACAGAGGCTTCACCAGTGAGGAAGTAAAGATGGCTGAGAAACATCTTTAAAAAGTGTTCAACATTGGGGCTGGAGAGATAGCCTAGCGGTTAAGAGCGCCGACCGCTCTTGCGGAGGACGCCGGTTCGATCCCCAGCACCCACATGGCGGCTAAGAACCGTCTGAAACTCCAATTCCAGGAGAACTCCAGTTCCAGGGGAATCCGATACCCTCTTCTGACCTCCGCAGCATTGCACAACATGACAGACTTGCATGCAGACAGTACATTCAGACACATACAGAAATAAATAAAATTAATAAAAAAAATTAAAAAAAAAAAGTGTTCAACATCATTAATAATGAAATGCAAATCAAAAACATTCTCAGATATCATCTCACTCCAATAAGACTGACCAAGATCAAGAAAACAAAAGATACCAAATGCTGGAGAGGTTGTGGGGAAAGGGGAACAGTCCTCCACTGCTGGTGGGAATGTAAACTCATACATCTGCTGTGGAAAGCAGTGTGGAGACCCTTAAAAGACTGAAAATGAGCCTACTACCTAAATCAACCATATCACTCTGGGGTTTATACCCATAAGACTCATCCTACTGCAAAGATACATGCACATCTATATTTATTGCAGCTCTGTTCACAATAGCAAAGAGCCAGAACCAACCCAAATGCCCCTCAGCAGATTAGTGGATAACAAAAATATGTGGTACATCTACACAATGGAGTTCTATGTGGTGATAAAGAAAGATGACATCATGAACTTTGCTAGTAAATTGATGGAACTCAAAGCCACTATGCTAAGTGACGTAACACAGTCCCCAAAAAACAAAGGGGGAATGGTTTCCCTCATTTGTGGATGCTAGTACTAAATCCCCCAATTGAAAGGCAAGATGAGGGGCTGGAGAGATGGCTCAGTGGTTAAGAGCGCTGACTGCTCTTGCAGAGGACCCGGGTTCAAGTCCCAGCACCCAAATGGCGGCTAAGAACCATCTTCAACTCCAGTTCCAGGGAAATCCAACGCCTTCTGACCTCAGCCATATTGCAGGACATGTGTGCACCAACCTATATGCAGACAGTACACTCAAACACATAAAAATAAAATTAAAAAATAGAAAGTCAAATTGAGCAGGGTTATTGTTATATTTCTTTCTATCTGAAAGCAACTGTGCTGTTATAATGTGAATCTCGTAATAAACCCTAGAATTAACTTACCACTTTCTTTCAGACATGGTAATTAATATATATGGGCAGAAGGTATATATTCATATTTTAGAATAATATAAAATTAAAGGGAAAAATGTGAACTCCTAAACATATATTGGAGTTAACATACAGTTTATTCCTGGAGGACATAATTCTGGTACATACTTGACGTTTATATAGGCATATTTTGGAGCAATATAATTGAGAGGAAAGCACGACAACATAAAGGCTGGGTAAAAGAGTGGAGTGATGTAGTTAAATTCCGCCCAAAACAATAAACGTTTGCAGACAAAAACTTTTAAAAAGACTGAGATAAAGATGCAGGACCCATATGGCAGAATGCATGATCTGGGGCGGGGTGGGGGGAAGGAAAAAGGGAATATATCTAAGTCAAACTGAAAAATGACATCGAATACATAAAACATCAATAAAACGTATTATATTAAAAAAAGAGAATGACTCTAGATAGGCTGACCAGAACATGGTGCATGAATTTGCACTGCATCTGTGGAAATTAACTTGACTCCATAGGACTTAATATATATAGTATAGCTATATATATAGATTATATATGCAGGCAATCCAATGAGGGTATGGCAGGGTGCCAATGGAGAAGGGGGCATAAAAATGATTAAGATGTTGGGTATACAGAAACATTAAATAAGAAATATACTAAATTTTTAAAATATATTAGTCATCTTTAAGAAGTGTATGCTTTGGCCCAGTGACAGTGTATAAAGGTGATTGCCACCAAGCTTGATGATCAGAATTTAATCCCTAGGATTCATATGGTAGAAAGAGAGAACTGAATCCCACTAGTTGTTCTCTGATGTCCATACTTGTGCCATGATACATGCACACAAATAAGTAAATAAATCTGGTATTTTTCATGTACTGGCTTTTTCTACAATCCCTTTCATATTTTAAATATCAATGTCTCATTCATCTTCACAATGAGATAGATATGGCTCTACTGTCACCAATTCATTGACTAATATAAAAGAGACAGATGTTGAGATAGGACAACAAAAATTATGTAAATTGAGAGGTCAAAATCTGGGTTTTGTCTTCATTTCTTCTCAGTTTCTTGAATTCAATGCATAGATATTCCTAGATGCCCCACCCCCACAAATCCAGAGAAAAAGAGACTGTAGAATACTCAGCCAAAACTAGGGCATCCATATCACTAGCCCTTACCTCCAAAGTTCAGAGACTATGGTGGAAGTGGGGACAGAAAGACTGTAAGATCCAGAGATAAGTGAGGATCAGAGCAAGCAGTGTCTTCTGGACAGGGTGGGACTGCTGTGCTCATCATCTCACAGTATGGAGGATGGGACTGCTGTGCTCATCAATTCACAGCATGGAGGGGCTCATGAGCCCACAACCCTAACTCAGGAAGTACTGACAGTTCATTCTTTCTGGGGGAGGGATTCAGTTTTCTTCCAGGAAGTGGCTGTCCCCTGGTAGAGTGACCAAACTCTGGTGGAGGGCCTCACAGCAACAGCAGTACAAATTGGACATGGTGGGTTATAAAAGGAAAAAAAAAAAAGAGGACATGAAAAGAGATGGCAGGAAGAAGATGGGGGAGATGGGAATGGAGTAGGGGTGAATATTATAAAACCACATTTCTCAAAAAGCAAATAAAAATATTATTTTTAAGAAAGATTCCATGAAGAGTCATGAAGAAGAATAGAGCTAACATCCCTACCTAGAAAACAAGCCAAGATATGATAGTGTTTGATTCTAAAAACTAAGACTTTAAATTAAAAAGTACTTTCAGAAGTATCTGGACAAGAAAAAAGATTTAAAAAGACAATTTAGCAAGAGACATTTAACTTTTTTAAGTTTAAACATTTGTATTTACATCTATAGGTTTTCATTTAATCCACCAGTTCAGCACATCTTATTCTACTTAAATAGAGCCATTTCTCATCAGAAACTGACAAGGAAAATATCAATAGAATTGCAAAGGAGGTATTATGATAGTGAAAATATTAGTATGTAAATATTCAAATTAAAGGTTATCATTCAATGCTGTTTTGTTTAACAAGATAGCACAGGGAAATCAAATTACATGTCAGACTACCCTATAGAGTTAGTGGTAACATATAATTATTCTAAAAATATCTTGGTTCATTATGATTATTAGAATACTATTGGAGTTTGCATGAATTCAGAGAAAAATTTCATCTTTTGAAGTATTAGAATTTTTAAAGTTTGGGACTTTTGAATGTTGGAATGTTGTTATATTGTGATATTAATATTAACATGTTATTTTGGGACAAAAAATGGAAAGATTGTTGCTTATCTGTAATGTTTTTATGTGTCAAGCTGACAAGGGGTTAATTGTGCTGGATAGCCTCAGTTGTCACCTTGATACATATGGGAAGAGGGAACCTCAGTTGGAGAATTTATTCTCTTAGATTAGCAGGTGGGTATATCTGTGAGGTATTTTATTTTCTTTTTCAAAGACAAATTTATTAGAATTTTAAAGAAAAATTCTCAGGACAGACAAGCTGGGAATCTCAGCAACTGCCTTGAGAAAGATAATGAAAGGTATTTTCTTGATTGCTGAGGGAAGTGGGAAGGTCCAGTGTAGGGAAACCCAGCTTGAATTGCAGGCTAGCTTTCCAGCTGGCTTGCCTCAGGGCACCACATGGCCAAGAGTCTGGCCCCGCCCCAAGGAGGAGCAAGCTGCATGGCCTAGGTGTTTGATACTGGGTGAGGCAAGGTTTTCAGTGGCACAGAATTGGGGGGCCTATGATTGATCCTGGGAGCTGATATCATTTAGTTTATAAAAGCAGGCTGTAGCAAGGAGCAAATTTGAATTTCATAGTAACATCATCTCAGAATTCCAGGCTGTTATTTTTATTAAATACAGCCCGCATACAGGCTAAGTTAGGACTACGTATGTTCGGGTGGCCAGTGGGTTGGAAAGAGATTCCTTTGTGGATCACCAATCTGGGTAGCTGGTGTTGTGAGTGGGTATTGGCTGAAAGGAGGCGATCTGCCATCAGCCTGAAATTCCTGTCCAGGCTCTGGGCAGGTGGGAAGCCATAGCCAAGAGTGGAACACGTGTCTCGTGGGTCCAGGCTAAGGGCCTGGGTTGAAAATACCAACCAGGCCGGGCTAGGGGAAGTAGCTGGCTGGTCTCTGCGCCAAGAGGCCACCTCCCCACAGTGTCCGCAAAGTGGGCACTGTATCCCACCCCCCTTACCAGGGCCGCATGGTCCCTGTTCGGCATAAAAAGAAAGCTTCCTACAGTCCAGCCTAATATAAGTAGTACCAGACCTGGGCAGGTGGTCCTGGGTTGTGTATGAAAGCTGCCTGAAAATAGAGCAAGCCAGTAAACAGTGTTTATTTGTGGTTTGTGTTTCACTGTCTGCCTCTAAGTTCCTGCCTTGCATTGGGTTCTTGCCCTGATTTCCTTCAGTGATGGACTGTTACCTGGAAGAGTAAGCTGAAGTAAACCTTTTCCTCCCAAGTCGATTTTGGTCATGCTATTTATCACAGTAACAGAAAATTAATGAGAACAGGTTGTAAGTAAAGGTAGAATAAGGAGGAAAATATAGGAATCTGAGATGACTCCCAGGTTTTGGGGGTGCTCAATGGAACAGTATTATTGCTTAAAGTAAAGAGGGAGAAAAGAAAACAAATGGCCACCAATAGATAGAGCAAAGAGCTGAACAGAGACTTCACAAGTGAGAAATTAGAGATGGCTGAGAAACATCTTAAGAAGTGTTCAACACCACTAATAATTAAGGAAATGCAAATTAAGACCAATTTAAGATATCATCTTACTCCAATAAGACTGTCTAGGATCAAGAAAACAAATGATACCAAGTGCTGGAGAGGTTGTTGAGAAAGGGGAACACACATCCACTGCTGGTGGGAATGTAAACTCGTACAGTCACCACGGAAAACATTGTGGAGAACCCTTGGAAGACTTGGAATGAACTTGCCACCTGACCCAGCCATACCACTCTTGGGCATGTACCCACAAGACTCATCTTACCGAAGAGATACATGCACAGCCATGTTTATTGCAGCTCTCTTCACAATAGCAAGGAGGTGGAACCAACCCAAGTGCCACTCAACTGACCAGTGAGTAGAGAAAATGTGGTGCATCTACACAGTGGAGTTCTATGTAGTGGTAAAGAAAGATGACATCATGAGCTTTGCAGGTAAATGGCTGGAGCTAGAAGATATGGTGAGTGAAGTAACTCACTTCCAGAAAAGGAAACGATGAATGATATCCCTCACCTGTGGATGCTAGCACCAATTACCTAATTGTATGGCAAACTGAGCAACAATGTCAATGTGATCTGAAAACAACTGTGCTCTTATATTGTGAATCCTTTAAAAAATAATAAACAAAAAAAGAGGGAGAGAGGCGACTTTGTAACCTACAAATTAACAGTGGTTTAGGATAGTGGTTTATATTTGAAATATCATATTCACCTGCTCAGGTATTACAAAGGTAGGAAGACAAGTCTTTATAAGAGAAGTTGGGAGTCTAGATCTATATTTTGAGGTCATTGGGTATTGCTTACAAAAACGTGTCCCATGATACTACTTTTTGATTTCATGAAAAGCATGTGTGAGTCTCTGAGGAGGGGGGGGGGCTGTTATTGCAAATGTCCTTCCCTATAAAATGACAACTGCATATGGTCCACAATTAGCAGTTACAAAATAAGTTGTAATTGTGGTAAGCATTGACTGCATAAAAGTCACAGCATAAGAGACAAGAGTCTGAGACAAATGTGTGAAATTGTGAATTTTCTTCATTTGCAATGTAGAGATCAAGTAAGTACTGTCAAAACTTGATGAAACAAGAAATAGAACTGGTTATACATTGTACAACTGTTTTTTTTCACTTTTTATTGATGCTTTGTGTATTTCATACATCATTTTCCAAATCAGTTCAGGCATATTTCCCTTTCCCTTCCCCCCACCACAACCCACCCCATCTCAGATCATGCATTCTGCCACAACTATCCTGCATCTTTCAGGGATTTTTTTTGTCATTTTTTGACATTAAGTAATAATTTATGAGTACAAGCATCCTTCATGTAATATTCAAGCAGTTGTGTCCAAACCCACACAGCCCATGGGTCCCAACATCAAACAGGGGAGGGCTTGTATGTTCAATCAAGTTGATCACATGTGTGTCCAGACTATATTGCTGTAGTTTCACCTTTCACCCCAACCACAGCCCTTACATTGTACCATGACCCTTCTTCTGCAGATTGTTCCCTAGGCTTAGGAAAAGGGCACAGGTGGATGAGAAGCAAAATAGTCTACTCTCTCTGGAGCTGTTGTCATGGTCTCTGGTCAATTCTGGCTTTTTCCTTTCATGGGCTGACAGTTTGTCCAGACATGACCTTCCGATCCTACTAATGAAGCACAAGCAATTAGATATATAGGTATTTAAACAGTACTAATTGTTATGGTACATAACTTTGGTATAGACACAGCTGTTTGGATGGTGTGTTAATCCATGAATTACATTATTTTCTGTTAAATATGACAGGGTCTTTCTGTGGCTTATAACATCTCCTAACCATTAGAGGATGTAAGCTTGTGGCATCAGCTGTGGGTTATTCCTCCAAGGAGAGAGCTAATAGCCAATTAGATTTGGGATATACAGGCATATGGCTGCCACTGCTGCACAGTAATGGCATAATATGGCTAGCCACAGTATTTCCAGGCAGGTGAGGTGTAGGTGGTGCTGACGGAGGAGTCTTGCTTGACTTTAGAAGATCTATATTTGCTTTATTGGTTTAGTGGCCTTTGGTAACACTCTCTTCTATTCCAGAGACCATCTGTATACTTGCAAGTGTGATCTCAATACATCTTTCCCATGTTTACATCAGGTCTTCAACAGCAGGGATTTATTGCCTCTCTTCTTGCAGATATCCCAGTTTAGAGGCAAGGAACCTTTACCTTTTATGGGGGCTTGGATCTCCTGGCCAACATCTCCTTGATAGAATAATCCATTGCTGATGTCAGAGCTCCTGTATTAATATATTTTGCTTAAGTGCATAGCTTAAGGAGACTTTAGTATTATATTTGGTTCTGAATAGAGAATAATCCTTTTCACAGTTCCTATGTCTATTAGTCAATTAAAGAAGGCAGTTTTACTGGTTTTATAAGAGATTACCTCTATATCAGTTGTCTCCAATTTACAGCTGGAGAATGACCTCCTCATCATCATATTTCTCCTTGTTCTATGGGGGGGGGGATGTAAGAAAGTCTCTCGTATTAAAACCTTTGCAGCACCTAGAAGGTAAGTTTCATTAGGACTCATTATACATAGTTGTTACATTAGGATCCGCAGAGGGGTTGGATGTTTGTAGCAATCTGAGTATTTTCTTCCTTTCAAGGTTTAGACCGGCCACACTTTCTGTTGGCACTTCCTGGTACATCCTACTCAATGCAAAGCTGTTTCTTTTCTTTCTCAGAAGTTAAGTTGGTGACATTTTGACCTGTTGGAACATACAAATCTTTTCCCTTAGTTAGTTTTACGATTTGAATTGCAAGGTTTTTGACAAAAAGGTTTCATATCTATCTGTATCCCCCTTTTTTATTTTAGGTTTTCATTTTTGACCCATGAGTCAAAAAACGGCAGTTGCATTATACATACCTAGAGGGTGGAATCAAGGCACAAATTTCATCAAATTCACCCATGCTGTTTTGGGTGACTGTATGTGACTAACTTGGGAAGCAAACTTAATTTTTAAGTTCAATCATCCTATAGGTGAAAGAGAATGCTACAAGGTGATATTGTACGACAGAAAAATTATAGAGAACATTTGTATGTGCTAATCCCAAAGTTATTGTTATACAGATTTTAAGTAAAATAAATGTGGGCAACAGCAATTTATATCTCCAATTAACTCAGATGCACTACCATATTTATCAGAGCCTTTAAACCAATGTTGTTCAATATACACATATTTACTTTTCCTAAGTTCTAAGACACCATGTATCCTATAGACAGAGTCTGGGCAAAACTAGATATTGTTGAACTCACATCAATTAAATATGCATTAATCGAATATACACCCATGTCCCTCTCCCATCCCTCCCACCCTTCCCGATTCACCATTTCAGTCAGTTTTCTGATGCAGTCTTTCTGTTTTGTTCTTTTAATATGCATCCCTCTCCACAAGAAATATTTGTGTGTTTTTTTTTGGGGGGGAAACAAAGTTATTTTTGAGTTAAATCATCCTATAGGTGAAAGAGATTGCTACCAGGTGATACTATATGACAGCAAAATTATAGAGAACATTTGTTTATACCAATCCCAAAGTAATTGTTATACAGATCTTAGTTAAAGCTAATGTGGACAAGAGCAATTTATATCACCAATTAACTCAGATGCATTACCATTTTTATCAGCCTTCAAACCAATGTTGTCCAATATGCACATATTTTACTTTTTTGTTAAAACTTTATTTATTTATTTTATTTATTTCTGGTATGTGTATCAATGTACGTCTGCATGCAGGTTCCGTGCACCCGTGTCGTGCAATGCCGCAGAGGGTCAGAAGAGGTGTCTCGGATTCTGCTGGAGCTGGGAGTTCCTCCTTGGATATTTGGAGTTTCAGAGCTGTTAGGCCGCCATGTGGGTGCCAGGGATAGAACCTGGGTCCTCTGTAAGAGCGGTCCAGCGCTCTTTAACCGCTAGGCCATCTCTACAGCCCCCGCACATATGTTACTTTTACTAAGGTCCTAAAACACACTCATTTATCTGTAGACAGAGTCGGGGAAACTGGATACTTGTTTTGAACTCACGCAATTAACATGCATGCACCAATCGAATATACACCCGTGTCCCCACTCTCCCACCCCTCCCACCCCTCCCGACGTCACCATTTCAGTCAGCCTCTGTTGCAATCTTTCTGTTTTGTTATTTATAATTTGCATCCCTCTCACAAGAAAATTTAATAACTGGGTTGTTGGTACTAAGCGTCCACATGATGAGATGAACTAGCATTTTGTCGTTTGTTTTTCTGGACTGTATTACTTCACTCAACATGATGGCTTCAATTCTCCATACCATTTACCTGCAAAGTTACATGATTGTTGTTCTTTCTTTACTGCTGCAAGAACTCCACGCAAGGAAATATTTGTATCCTGAGTTATTGGCACTAGACATCCTCCAATATGAGGGACACCATATGTCCTTGTTTTTCTGGGGACGTGGTTACTTCACTTAACATGATGTCTTCTAAGCTCCATCCATTTACCTGCAAAGTTCATGATGTTGTCTTTCTTTACCGCCGCATAGAAGTCCTTGTGTAACATGTACCCACATTTTTCTCTATCCACCTCGTCAGCTGAGGGGCATTTGGGTTGGTTCCAGCCTTTGTATGTTGTGAACAGAGCTGCAAATAAATTAGCTGTGCAGTACCTTTGCAGTAAGATGTCTTGTGGTATATACCGCAGGAGTGGTATGACTGGGTCAAATGGTAAGTTCATTTGATCTTCTAAGGGATTCTCCACATGCTTTCCATATGGTTTATACAAGTTTAGCATTCCCAACAGCAATAGATGAGTGTTGCCCCTTTCCCCACAACCTCTTCCAGCACTTGGTTGCAATTGTTTTCTTGAACCTAGACAGTCTTATGGAGTAAGATGTATTCTAAAGTTGTTTTTAGTTTGCATTTCCTTAATTATTAGTGTGTGAACACTTTTAAGGTTTATTTTTCTCTTCAGCCATCTCTAATTCCTCCTCTGTGAAGTCTCTATTCAGTTCTTTGCTCCATCTTTTGAGTGATTCATTTGTTTCATTTCTTCTTTGTTTTTGAGTAGCTTGTATACTCTGGAAATTAATGCTTTGTCAGATGTATCTGCTGTGAAGGTTTCCTCCCACTCTGTGGGTTTTCTCTTCACTTACTTTATTGTATCTTTTGATGTACAGAAGCTTTTGAGTTTAATGAGGTCCCATTTGTCAATTGTCGATCTTATTTCTTGTGCAGCTGCTGTCTGATTTAGGAAGACTTTTCCTACACCTATGTCTGCTGCCAAGTTTCTCTTCTACCACCTCCAGTGTTTTGGATTTCACGTTGATGTCTTTGATCCATCTGTAATTGACTTTTGTACAGGGCGAGACATAGGGGTTTAATTTCATTCTTCTACATGTGGTGATCCAGTTTTGCCACCACCACCTGCTGAAGATGCTGTCTTTCCTCCAATGTGTCTTCTTGGCCCCCTTGTCAAATATGAGGTGGCTGAAATTGTATGTGCTCAGGTTTAGATCTTCAGTTTTATTCCATTGTTCAACTGGTCTGTTTTTGTGCCAGTACCAAGCTGTTTTTATGACTATAGCCCTGTAGTATAGTTTGATGTCTGGTAGAGCAATCCCCCCTGTATTGCTCTTTTTGCCCAGGGTTGCTTTGGCTATTCTGGGTCTTTTGTTTTTCCAAATGAAATTGAGGATTTTTTTCCAAGCCTGTGAAATAGTTCTTTGGGATTTTGCTTGGTATTGCATTAAATCTGTACACTAGTTTTGGTAGGATGGACATTTTTACTATATTTATTTTCCCAATCCATGAGCTTGGGAGGATTGTCCATCTTCTGATGTCTTCCTCAGTTTCCTTCTTCAGGGTTTTAAAATTTTTGTTTTAGAGATCCTTGGTGTCTTTGGTTAGGTATGTTCCTAGGTACATTGTACAACTTTGAAATGAGGTCACTGGAGAAGTTTAAAAAATAATGTAATTTTCATGTTTGAGTGTAAAATAGAATGACAATGGTTAGCATTAATATAGATTAGTAAATTAGAAGATGCCTTTTCATGAATACTTTTGTCATAAATAAATAATGAATATACTAGTTTATGGTTAAGCTAATTAATTTGGTTTGAAACACCATGGTGCAACTCTAAATATCTGTAATATTTCTGTGTTAATTAAAACATAAAAACAGGGCCAGAGTGATGGCTAACTGTGGGAAAGTGCTTGCTGTACAAGTACGGCAACCTGAGTTGTTTGATCTCAAAGTGGATGGAGAAAACCGACTTGTAATTGCTGTCCTCTGATATCTTCATCATGGTATTACCACAATCATACACATCACACAAAATCATCCTCATCCTCATCCTCATCCTCATCCTCATCATCAAACCTGGTGGTGGTGGTTGTCCCTTGCTTGCAGGAGGCCAAAATATTTATGCCAAACTTAGTGTGGACACATCAGCATACAATGCTATAATCTAGAAATCCTCAATCAAGTGATCCTTCTGCTTCAAACACCTGAATAGCTAGGATTACAGTTGGGCACCAGTGTGCCCATACAAAATAATAATTAATTAGAAATGAATTTAAACTGTTAAATTATAACTAATAAAATCAGTAAATTGAGGGAAGAAAAAGATGTGAAAGACAGTATAGTTTGCTAAGTTCATCATTTTTAATAGTAACAGGAAAATATTCAATACATTTTATATCCTATTGCTATGTCAAAGAAAGCGGACTAAGTGGCATAATAGTGATAACTTCCAGAATTAAAAGTAGCTTATCTGTGAAATTGAAGTGAAGATGGCCAGAGAAGGGAAATTTATTTTTCATTTTATACAATTCATTAGAATTTTTCTTAGGGGTGTTATCTTGAAAAAACATTGATAATATTTTTAAAATACCATAAGAGATTTCCCTGTCTATTTTCTCCCCCTTAAAAGTGAAATGGAGAGTTGCTAGCTGTGTTTTCTTTGACTGGATGTACTTACTCCCACACTGCTTTTATTCTGTTCACTGAAGTGCTTGAAATAACCTGATGTGCATTCCATATGAATGTTGTTATGTAAATACCTGGAACACAAAGTTTCTAACAGGCTCATATATCTCCTGTACCAACAAATAGAGAAGAATTTGAAATTCCCTTTGAAATTTATCAGTTCCCACCTTAAAATAGATGGTGACAGTGTTGGATGATCTGTGGTAAAAAGTGAAATTGAAAATCACAGCAAAAATGGACTGGATTTTTTAAATCAACTTGTTTGTGTAAGCAAACCTCTTCAAACCTGGGTTGTACATAAACTGGACTCAGACGTTAGCTAATTGTATTTATATGGACACTCCTCATGTTTGGTGCTTATGTGAAGTAACTGGTCAAATAAATAAATAAATAAATAAATAAATAAATAAATAAATAATCTATCAACAACAACAAAAAAGAAAATTGCAAAAGTTAAAATAAATTAAAAAGTAAATTCCAATCTGAAGCCTAATGATTTAATTGATAATTTAAGAAATGAAAATGAAAATGGGAGAAGATAATAAAAAAGGTAAAAAGCCAAAGGAAGTTTTTCCTCATGATTTCTAAACATACTTATTACAAATTTGAAAGTTACCAATGCTTTAAACCAAATTTACCAGAAGATTTAGCTCTGTTTTTCAATAGTGGTTTTGTGACACCTTGGAGAGTCTCCAATGATCTTAAGAACATTGTGAAATTTTATCCTTCATGCTAAAAGTCACTTAGGTTCACATTAATCTTAAATATCACAAATATACATCATAACTGTTTTTATTTAGAAGAATAAGCCTGGCATAGAAGACTTTTAAAATGAGCAACAGGCTTCTTTGGGTAAAGGTAGGAATCTCATTCATATCCTGAATTGGATTTGTATCATCAACAGTTCTGAGCATTTAACAGCTTCTCTTTACTATGACCATTTTCATCATACTTCCCTACATTTCATTTGGGAGCTGCTTTTATCAAGCACATATCTCCCTAAAGTATACCTTTACCTTTCACATTGAACTTTGTTCTTCGCTATTTGTAGATTTTTGTTTTACTATGTTCAGATTTGTTAGATATTTCATGTCATAGAGAGTAATAAGTGGACTTCTTCATTTCTCGTGAGAGTGAATGGGAATCCCTCATCAGTTTTGACCACAATGGTACTGGCCTTGATATTTCTGTTAGTGCTGTTAGTCCTTTAACAAGGAAATTGAAACCCTTACTATACTGGAAAACATCGTTACAATCAATATATTACCTTGAGGGTGAGCCTTTCTAAAAGGACTCAGTTTATGAAGGATGCAAGTGGAAACAATGTGGTCTAGTGGTTAAGAGTGCCAGCTGCTCTTGCAGAGGACCCGGGTTCGATCCCCAGCACTCACATGGCGGCTGAGAGCCATCTTTAACTCCAGTTCCAGGGGAATCTGACGCCCTCTTCTGACCTCTGCGGTACTGCACGACACGGGTGCACAGACCTGCATGCAGACAGTACATTCATACACATAAAGAATAGGTAAAATTTTAAAAATATTTTTAAAAAGATTTATAAAAAAGAAAGTGGAAACAATGAAACTCAACTCTTCCTTGTGGGTTTCAAAATCATTTTCTTGTTTGAAATGTTAGTATCTCCCTTATCCTGATGTTACAATTTTTCTTGTCAGCTTAAACCCAGATGTTGGCAGGCAGAGGAAAATCAGTGAAGTACTAACAATTCTGACATTTTTCAAACAAATTTCCAACTCCTTTTATTTCCAATATTATCATACTCAGAAATTTATTTTTATAGATTCCCAAGGTTTTGAGTTCCAGCTCCTAGAATGCTAACAAATTTGGAAAGAAATCAGTGGAAGTAAATATCCTACCCATTGGGCTCAGAATCTGACTTGCTGCTTCTTCCTCTGTCTTATTTACAGACATATGTTTAGATGGTACATGATGCTTCCAATTTCATAGGGAGTAGTTCTGATAAGTCATCTCTGTCATTTCCAAAACTAGGCTTTAAATCTTCACAATGCAATAACCAATCCCATCCACAGCACCTGAGTTGAGAGTAATCCATGTGAAGTCTTAATCACTACAATAAGGCTCTTCTGAGCCAGATAGGTTTTAGACCAAAGGAGCTTGAGGGAGAAGCAAGCTTTTCACTGATACCTCCTTTTACAAAGGGAAGACAGCCAGTGCGTTAGTGAGCTGTGAGTGCCGGGCCCCTGGTGAGATGCCGAGCTCTGAAGATAGAGTGTCCCTGTGCAAAAGGCTTCAAAAATACGTGTTTGGAAAAGTACCAAAATGTTTTAGTCACTTGATTATGGCAAAACTAAGTCATTTTAAAGCCCTAATAGAGGAAGGAAATAGTGAGTCAAAAAAAGATCTAGTTCAGACATAGAAGCAAGCAGAAAGCAAACAGTACTGTTATGAGTCAGGAATGGGCTTACACGATGCCAGCAGTTAGGTGCATGGAGGAACAGTTTATCTATTGTTTGTAGTTCCACACTGTTATTTCCAAGACGCATCTCCAAATTAAATGTTTATGACACTGACCATTTTGCTTATTGAAGAGGAATGACTAGCCAAGTCTCAGGAGCATTGTCATGGTATATAGATCTAAACATAGTTTTAAGTGTAAAAGTTGCAGTGCATCATCAGAGATGAAGGTAGGGTGGAGGGATAAAAGGAAATAGTACACGTCTATTTTTTAACGTCCCAAGCCAGAATTTTAGTATATTACATGTTCTCTAACTGCAGCTTTCAGTAAGGATTATGTATCTTCGGAGTAGAATAACATTCTTGGTATTCTTCTAGCACAGGGCTTAGTAACATATAATTGTAACAGTCAATACCAAGAAAAATCAATCTCCTGAAATTTTAACCAAACACACACACACACACACACACACACACACACACACACACACACCCTGAAGTGGAGCCCTATCCATTATATGAGCTCAAACATTTCAATCTAAATTAAATCCAATTAGAGGTAATCATAGTGGATCATATTAAACTATTGTCAGACAGGAAAGATTATAATTTTAAATGGCTCCATAAAGCACTAATGAAAAAAAATCATTTATTTCAATTAAGTAGGCCAATAACCAATACCTAAAGGTCAGTGAAAAACTATGTGGCTATTTTCTCTCTTCTGCCTGAGCTCCAGCTGAGCCATAAGAGCCCAGGGTTCTGAAGCAGGATCCTCCTTGTGCTGAGATTGAACATGTGGCTGTCCATCATGCTACGCTGAGTGAACACAGAGCTTAGTAATGACAGGAATGATTACCTCTCAGGATAGATGTAATACTGCATTTGAGGACATAGGTTCATAACTACATTTGTATTATTACATCTGCCTTTTGTACTTCTTTTATAAGCCTCCCTAATGACTGTGTCTAAGCTTTTGCTTTCCTCCATGGAAATGAAAGCTACCACAGACTAGACAAAAGCTGCTTTTCCTTCTACTCCTTAGTGAGAAGGAAATAAAGGGAACTCTACCCTTTGTGTTAATTATTTCTGAAAGTTGCTACTAAATGATCATTTGAGATGTGGAAAGAACTAAGCCACCTTTTTGCCAACAAGCATGTGGTTGTTAATTCTAGGCTCTGGCATAACTTACAAGGTCTGGCTTCCATGGATAATTGCAACCTCGGCTTTTCTGGTTATACAATTTCAGCCAAATCATTGCATTGCATTAAGCCTTGGTAAACCATCTGAGAAATTGATTTTTTAATTCCACCTGCTATTTTAGCATGCTGCAAAGGTGTCTTAGGGGTGGTTGCTGTAGAGATGAGGAGGACAGCTGGTAAATCCAGCTTCCTTCTCCACTTTTAGTAAAGAACCTTTGCTTTCATCCAAAGATATAGTGGGATTTCACATATGATTTCATTCTAAAGAGAAGAATTTTGTTGCTAAATATGATAAGGCCTTCTCTTTAAGGTCTAAACAGGTATGGTTCAATGAAAACATAATGCGTGTTCCAGTAGAATTAACCAAGTTAGTAGCCTTGAGCTAGCAAATTAGGCAAAGCTTCATATATTCCACAGCTACTAGATAGTTGGACAATGGTATATAGATGTACATGGTAGCTACTATTGTTAATTGTTTAAGTACACAAAAGGATATTTTCAATAAAAATTGAATTATCTGCCATTATTCTTCAGCAATACCTGAAACTCTTAATGAATTAAAAGTTTTTACTTCTCTGAAATTTTTTGGATCTGAAATGTTCTCCAAAGGCACATATGTAAAATTCTTGGTCCCTACTTGATAACTGTTCTGGAAGGTGCTGGAAACTTAAGAGTCAGTGACTTGTTGAAAGGGGTCGGTCGCTGAGAGTGTTTTTTTTTTTTTCCCTTTTGAAGGCTATTTTTCTCCCCTGGGCCCTTCTTCCCTTTCTTTTCTCTTGTCTTGGTTGTCCAACCATGCTTTGGCCTTACAATGCTGTTTGATTATAGGCCCAGGATACACAGTTCAAGTAACCATGAACTAAAACTGAAATCATGCTTGAAAACAATTTATTGCTTCTTCACTGTTTCCTCAGGTGTTTTGTCACAATGGTGGAATGAAAACACATTATTGCATCATCCATTTCTAAAAAAATATGGTTATGTACTAATTTTAGTGCACAAAGTCTTTTCTCTTTTTGTGGACCAGAAATTGTAGATACTTTTTTTTTAATTTTATTTATTTTTGTATGTGTATGAATGTGCTGTCTGCATGTAGGTCTGTGCATCCGTGCCGTGCAAAGCCTCGGAGGTCAGAAGAAGGTCTCCGGATTCCCCTGGAACTGGAGTTCTCCTGGAACTGGAGTTACAGACGATTCTTAGCCACCATGTGGGTGCTGGGGATCGAATTCAGGTCCTCTGCAAGAGCAGTCAGTGCTCTTAACCGCTAGGCTATCTCTCCAGCCCCAATTGTAGATACGTAACGGTGGCAGTGACAACTGCTATTTTGTGCTGACTTTCACACTAGTAATGTGAAACAGCTTGAAGTAAGACCTTTCTATTTGATGAAGAGATTCAAGATAGAACACTTAACTGATTAAAATCCTCTACTAATGCTGAGTGAAAAGTACGTATACCTTTAAAATGATCCAAGAGACTTTCAAAATAACACAGGCTATCACCAAAGATCTTTATTATTTCCCAGAACTAGAAAATAAGTACCCACTCCTCAAGACAGGGCATACTTCAGAAACAAAACTTAGAGTTAATGAAACAGGAACTGACCTAGAAGACTTCTACCTGAAGTTTAGCACTCATAGCACTAAATAAAATGCACATTGCCAAGGGGGGGGGGAATCATTCAATGCCAACCAAGTCCTAAAACCTAATAACCATTATGGCATCCAGCAAAGCAAACTGTCTGTATTGGCACTATTTTCTGGGAGCTAATCAACAGGTATCTAATTTGACTTAAAACCCTCTCAATGGAAATTAACTCATGGGTGGCACTATAAACCCAGTCAAATACACAGGACTGGAGAGGAAATAGATCCTAGAGAAAACCCTATGTCATATCTCCTAACCAATGGAATTTCATAGCATACACTTAATATACATCTTGTATTTACAGACAAGCATAGAGTACAATAGTCATTAAAGAAGCTCCTTATTGCAACAGATGGAGGGTATACAGAGTCCCACAACTGGTCAGAGCCAAAAACTATGTATCTGTGAGATGTCCAGTCCTGGGAGACGCATCTACAGTTGAACCTGTACACCCAAGACTCACGAAACATAGGCAAATTAGGGGCAGGGAGAAAATGAGTGCAACCCTCAGTTCCCACCAATGAAGCTTCTTTACGTGATACTGAGTGCAGTGCACACAGAAAGCCACAACTGACCGAGTTCCAAAGAGTGGGACCCTCAAGAGGGTAGGTTCCCAGATGGGACTTCTGTATTAAGTCTAGCCCATCTGCCGCTCAAGGATCATTTCGGAATATGGGGCAGAAAGATTGTTAAGAGCCAGGGCTGGTGCATGAACCTAGGGAAGCAGAAGCTTTCAGACTACTGGAAGCTTGTACATGTGAACTTGTGACGATGATAGTATCAAACACGGGATCAATGCCAACTCAGAGGACCAGTGTCAACTCAGGCAGTGTCCCAGAGCAGAGTAAGAGAAATACGTGGTGGGTTGGCTCTGGACAGACCTGCCCTGGACTGAGAACTACTAGAGGCTGATTACTGATTACTGCTGTGGTGATTAGACCTCAGTGGATGAATTTGCATAGAGGGAAATCTGGGTTCAAAACCTTGAATCAATGGGACTTAACATGCATGGTGTAATGCATGAGTTCTGATAGAGGGTTGGGGCCATGGAAGGGGGAGAGGAGAGCTAAATTTGAATAGGAGCCATTTTATGAAATGTACAAATGCACAATAAAAAGTTATATAAAAATAAATAACCTACCTCTATGCCAGGTGTGGTGGTGCACGCCTTTAATCCCAAAGTTCAAGGCCAGCCTGGTCTACAAAGGTGCACCAAGCCAGCTGGAACTAGAAAGGAGACCCTGTTTCAAAAGGACAAAATAAATAAATAAATAAATAAATAAATAAATAAATAAATAACCTACCTCAATGTTATCTGCCTTTTAAATGAACCCAAGATAGTCAAAAGTTGTATTTTATTCCTATCCTTAAACTCATGCACATATATCAGAAATGTACCTCTACTTTCTATGTCTCCATATATTTCCTTTAAATCACTTAGCACATAATATTTCCTGTACAAAAAGGACTGACTAAGGAGTTTCCTTTTCATTGTAAATGTTAAATCAGCAGCTCATCCAATAATCTTATGTAGAATGTAACAAGTTCCTGATAGAGTTGTGTTCCCTTTGAGAATGAGACTTTTTTCATCACCCTCTTCATCAACTAATTCGACTGAAATTGAAGATCTTAATGCATTGGTCTTGTTAAATCTCTTGCCAGTATGTAGGAAGTTGAAGCAATAAACCACAACTGTTTGTAGTGGTGTTAACAATATTAAGTACTCAGCCAGCTGAAAAGAACCCCATTTTTCCATTAAACTTCAACAGCAGCTTCATGCATATTTAGCTCTTTGGCACTTTGTTTCTTTTCACGCTGATGACTTGTTTGAAGAGTTGACCTCAAACTCACTACAGTCCACTTCACTTTTCACATAATCAAAGTTATGACATATTGGCCCAGCAAATTTTTATTGTCTTTTTATTATTATCTTTTATTTATTGATGCTTTGTGTATTTCATACATCATTTTCCAATTCAGTTCAGGCATATATCCCCTTCCCTTCCCCCCACCTACTCCCCCCCACCCCTACCCATCCCAGATCATGCGTTCTGCCGTAAGTTTTCTGCATCTTTCTCTGCTTTTTTGTTTTGTTTTGTTTTCATTTTTTAACAATAAGTGATAATTTGTGAGTACAAGCATCCTTCATGTAAGCACATTTCAACTGTTTATTCTCTGTAAGGGCATACATATCATTTTTTTCTCTGTATGCTAGTTAATGGAACTGGACCTTGAAGTTGCACTACTGAATTCTAAAGCATAATGTTTTTATTGTTAGGTGTTTCAAAATTCTGCACATTTTAATAATAGCATTATTAAGAGCTGTTGTGGGAGTCAGCAATATTTGGATTTGATGTACTAATTTGTTTCATGCAATGCCTCCAGAATTCAGGCGTTGGAAATTTAATCCTGTTATAACAGTGTTGGAAATGGGTCCTAGTGAGAAGTGTTTAGGTCATGAAGGTGGTGCACTCAAGGCTTAAAGCTGCTATAAATAGTGTTCGTGTGAATGAGTTTGCTCTCTTATTCTTGCCCTTTCATATTCTGCCACATGGTAGTACAACAAAGAGAGTTCACCCAGATACCAGTTTCTTGATTTTGACCATTCTAACATCCACAATTTTGAGCTAATACAATTATAACCATTACATTACCAAATCTTAGGAATTCTATCACAACAGCATAAAATAGACTATGACAATTAAACCTTAAAATTAGTCTAACTTGAAAGGAAAAGTGACTTTTCTGCCTACTGCAGTATGTGTCAGAATATACTATGGATATGGCACTAGACCACCTTTTTAAAATGGATGGCTTGTATATGACCAATATGCTCCACAACAGGCAAAATCAATTGCCTGCAACCTCTGTGTCTCAGCCATTGAAAATTAATAAAATAAAATTTTAAAATTCCATACTCATAATCATTCTCTGAAAATAAATCCCCTATTAGGCTCCTCCATGCCTGCCAACAAATGTTATTGTGATCATCTTAAAATTGTCAAATAATTGTTTCCTTCATTTTCCTGGCCTATAATACCTAGCTAGTCATTTAGTACTATTCATTTATTCTTTGTAAAAATTTTCTCATTCTTGTTCCATTCCTTCTAATATAGACTAGATCTTCATTACTTTACCCCAAAGCACACATTGTAGATTTCCTGAGCCTAGACTGTCACATCATATAAACAACAAGCAGATGTCTCTTCCTAAGACACTATTTTTATTCCGACTTGATGAGAATTATGTTAAGCAGACACTGAGAAACAAAGAAAGGGTTAGTCTTTTGTTTGGTTGAGCTTGTGTTATACAAGAAAAACTACACACTGGCATTTGTTACTTCTCAAATATTAATATTCCTTGAGCTGGAGAGATGGCTCAGTGGTTAAAAATATTCACTGCTCTTTCAGAAAACTCAAGATCAGTTTGTAGCACCCATATTGCAGTAAAAACCATAGCTCCAGTTCCAGGTATTCTGATGTTCTCTTTTTGCCTCCATGGGCATTGTACATGTGTGATGCACTTACACATATTCAGGTAAACATTCATCCACATAGAATTAAATTTCAATAAATAAATTTCAAATATTAAAAATACTTCAAATATTTTTGAGAAAAGGTAAAAATAATTATCAATAAAAATACATTTCAAATATTAAAAAAAATTCCCTCCAATATAAACACAAAAACTTTCCTATAATACTGAGACTTTTCACAATGTGGCCATCCCAGCAATAGGGTCTACTAGAGTAGGCCCCAGGATTCTGGAGCTGCTGCATTAGCCACAGCTTCCCTTCGTTTCTGCATACCCAGACATGTCTGAGAAAACAGAAAATGCATACCTGCTTCAAATATTCAGGCATTCGTCAAAAAGAAATGGGAGAAAAATGAGGCACCAGTTATTGACCCTAAAGGAACAGTAACATCTTTACACCTTATCCCCAAGGCTCAGGGATCATCTCAGAGGAGGGGCCAGAAAGACTATAAAAGTCAGAGGTGGTTCACATCTGAGTGAAAGTATTTAGCAAACATGACAAGCTTGCTGCACACATGAACACACAGCAGCTATTACTGCCTGCAAAAGACTTCTACCAGACCAAGCCAGGCCAAATTCCAGCATGGAAGGGGAAAAGCTCATCAGTTTTGACCCCAATCTGATGTTATTATCAAGTGATGGCTGCTTCATTTCACAGGGGGAGTCAGTTTTCTTCAGGGATATGGCTTCTGAGTGGCTCCCAGGCATTGTCCTATGTCCATGCATATAGAAGAAAAATTGGTGTGGTGGTCAATGGGGGTTGTATTTGATCAAAACACATTATATGCATGTATGTAATTCTGAACACTAAAAAGAGTAAAGAAATAAAATAAATGAAAATAAATGTGCCTAAGTTGAACTGAAAAATGTCTGAAATACACAAAACATCAATAAAAGTATTATAAAAGAGAAAATAAATCAAAGTGTACGCTAACCTGAAGAACTTAATGATACTTTCTCTTTTTTCTTTTTCTTTTTGGAGAGAGTGTCTCCCTATAGCCCCAGATAGTCTGGAACTTACTTTGTAGACCAGGTTGGCCTTGAACTCACAGAGATCCTCCTGCCTCTGCCTCTCAAGTGCTAGGATTAAAGGCGTGTGCCACCACACCTGGCTTAAAGACGGTTTTTAGCCGCCATGTGGGTGCCAGGAATCAAACCTGGGTCTTCTGCAAGAGCAGTAGGTGCTCTTAACTGCTGAGCCATCTCTCCAACCCAGAGACTCTTTAAAAGTTAAAGGAGACAGACAGAAAAAAAGACACAAAGGAATGGGAAGGGTAAGTGTTGAGTTAAAGGACTCAACCAAAAGGAAGCGTGTATGAATGGGTGGTGGGCCAGCCCTGGACTGAGAACTACCAGAGACTGATTATTGCTGGGTGAGGGAGATGATGCCTTACTTAAAATTTCTAGATGTTTGCACAGAAGTACATCTGGGTTCAAAAGTTTGATTGCATAAGTTTTAACTTGAATAATATAATGCATGAGTTCTGATGGGAGATTGGGGTCATGGAGGCACGGGAGTGGGGTGGTGTTATTTGATTACAAACCATTGTCTGAAATGTAAGAATGCTCAGTAATTTTTTTAAAGTGGTAAAAAATAAAAATATGCAAAACTAGCAAAAAATAAGAATCAGCAGAATGATCATTTTCATAGATTCTGGAATAAGAAAAAAAAGGATATCTAAGGTATAAAAGATTCAATGAAAGAAAACAAAATGTAATAGAGAATATCAACATCTGAAGTGATATATAAAAATAAGTAACATGTAAACTTGGAGGGAAGTTATTTAAAAGTATATAGTAGGAAAAATGAATAAAGAATGAAATGAATTAATAAATGTGATTTATTTTTTTAATTTAATTTTTATTGATGCTTTGTGCATTTTATACATAATTTTCCAATTCAGATCAGGCATATTTCCCTTTCCCTTCCCCCCCACCCCCACCCCATCCCAGATCATGCATTCTGCCATAACTGTCCTGCATCTTTCTCTCAGTTTTTGTTTTTCATTTTTTAGCTATAAGTGATAATCCATGAGTACAAGCATCCTTCGTGCAAAACCAATCTGCAGGCTGTTGTGCCCAAACACCGCAGCGAGCCCCATACGACGATTCCAGTGGGGGACATCGTGTGGACAAGGTGTTTTTCGTACAGATTCAACGTAATGAAAGTCCAAATACGTGTGCCAGACCAATCTGGCTGTAAGTCACCTTCACCCCCAATTGCAGCCTTTACATTTACCCACGCCCCCTATTCCGCCAGATTGTTTCCCTTAGGCTTAACCAAAGGGGACAGGTGGATGAGAAGTAAAACAGTCCACTCTTCTCTGTGAGTCTGCTTTCACTTGGACTTGGTAGATATTCTGGCTAATTCCTTTCATGCGGCTGCCAGTTTGTCCAGGAGTAATCCTTTCGATCCTCCTAATTGAGGCACCCACTGTCTACCGGATACAGTGTTTAGGACTTGTAAAAGTAAATATGAGGTTATATTGAAACACATTCGTTTAAGACTCTGATAAAATACGGTAAAATGCCTCTGAGTTTCAAATGTAGCTAATAATTCACTTTCGTCCCACATTTGTTTTTACACTAAAAATCTGTAAGCACAACTTTGCGTTGATTGGCACGACAAACAATAGTTTTCTCTTAAATTTCTCATGTTGTATCAGTATTCCACCTTGCTACCATCTCTTTAAGGATTCGATTTACATCAAGAACATTAAGGTTTGCTTCCCAAGTAATCATATTATATTTACCACAAAACCCATGGGTGGATTTGCGTGAAAAATAGGATGCCTTGACATTCCACACTATCACTTTATGTATAATATACTTATCTCGGGAGATCTGGCGTTTAAAAAAAAACAGGGGAGGGATCACAGTACAGACAAAACCTTTTTCGTCAAACGACCCTTGAAATCAAAATCCTTAAACTCTAATACGGGAAAGATTTTTTTTTCAGTCAGGACAAATGCTCACCAATCATTAATGGGTGAGCAAAGAAAAGATACAGCCTTTGCGCTTGAGGGTAGGACTATACCATAAAGTCGGAACTGAAGGTTTGACCCGTCTGAACATTGAAAGGAGAAAGCCCACAAGATGCCATATAACATCCAGAACTCCTGTGGATTACTTGTAACAACTATTTTATTAATGAGTACCTATATGAAATATATACCTTCTAGGTGCACAAAGGTTTGATATAGACATTCTTGCCTTCAAACTTAGAACAAGGGAGAACTATGATGCATGATGATGTCATTTTCCAACTGTAAATTGGAGACAACTATTATAGAGGTAATCTCTTATAAAACCGGTAAAAATGCCTTCTTTAATTGACTAATAGACATAAGAACTGTGAAAAGGATTATACTCTGTTCAGAATAAATGTGATTTATAGGAGAGCATGAAACAACAAATTCTGGAGTTTTAGGAACTGAAGCGCTTACAAAGAAGAATGAGAGCTACAAAGCTCCATAGTGGTACACATTTGAAATCCTTGTTATGGAGAAGCATCAGGATCACATATTTGAGAATAGACTGGCCTATAGTGTAAGCAGTTTCCTCAAAAGCAAAAAAAAACAAATGAAAAGATTATTACTTTTTGGTAGCAGAAAACTTTTCAAGCCTATGAAAAGATCTATTCAAGTACATTAATGTCAAGTTTCCAATCAAATTCAAGGCAAATAAATGCAATCAAATTCAATTCAAATAAAACTACTAAAATATAATCAAATAGTCAAAAATCAAAGACAAAGAACACAAGCTTAATGGTATATGCATTTAATCTCAACAACCCAAGAGGCAGGGGCAAGAGAATTGCCAGGTCAATACTTATCAGATCCACAGCGTAGCTGTATAAAAATAAAAAGTCAAAAGGAGGGGTGAGGATGTAGATCTGTGGTAGAGCGCTTGCCTAGCACATGTAACACCTGATTTCAATCCCTAATACTGTAAAAAGAGAAAGTTAGTGACACAGATAGAAGACTAAAACTAGCAAAGAAAAAAGAAGCAAATGATACACAAAAAAGGTCCAGTACAGCTAGAAGTAGAGTTTTTAGAAAAAAGCTTATAGACCAGAAGAGAATGAAATAATACAGCACATGTGTAGATGGGAAAAAAATCAACTGCCACCAAAAATTGTACCCACAAAAGCTGTCATTCAGAAATAAAAATGGCATAAGTATTGTTACAGATAAAAGTTTAAGTAGTTTATTGCTACTACATTGTTAAATGTTTCAAGATGAAGAAATGGAATGAATGATATAAACATCTAACATCATAACATGGACTACAAAAAATAATCAGAGAAATTCAGAATTATATAATATTAAAATGGCAGCATGTAAATCATGTATGGTATTAGTATGAATATTTAAAACATTGTTAAAATAAGAGCTATAATTATTTGTTAGTGCATATACAAAACATATGTAATTGCAACATTGAAACTTCAAAATAAGTATGGGACAGAGGAAGAGATATGTCAGAAATTTTGCATGCAATTGTAAGTAAATTGTTTTGAGTAAAAACAGATTCAATGACTGAAAGGCAGAGTGGCTACAAGGATAAAAATAAACAAGATCCAACTATACCTTGTGTACAAGAGACTCACTTCACCTGTAGGATGAACAATATTTAGCAAGTAAATGGATGTGGATAAAAATGGAAACTACATAGACAAATAAAACAAGTAACTCTACTTACAGCTGATAAAACAGACTTAAGTCAAAGATTGTAAAAAGAGACAAATTCATTATATATTGATGAAGGGGCCAACTCAACAAGAGGATATAAGAACTGGAGATGTAAATGTACAAGTGCACCCATCATCAAAACACCTGAATATATTAAGTAAATGTTAATATATCTCAAGATAGTATGAGATACACTAACAGAAAAGACTTTCTTCTTTCAACAGTGGAGACCAATAATTCAGGGAGAAAATGAAAAACTATTAGACCTAAATATGTTCTACATCAAATAGGCCTGTCATACATCTATAGAATATTCCCACTAAGAGAAACAAAATATGCATTCTTCTCTATTATACATAGAAGATTCTCCAGGAAAAATCAGAGACACTACAAGAAAACAAGTTTCAACTGTAAGACTGAAATCTCAACACGCATCTTTTTTTTGTAACCAAAGCAAAATAAAATTAAAAATCAATTTGCTTCTCGGCCATCTCTATTTCCTCCTGTGTGAAGTCTCTATTCAGATCTTTGCTCCATCTTTTGAGTGTTCAGCATCTCTGATAATTAAGGAAATGCAAATTAAAACCACTTTGAGATATCACCTTACTCCAATAAGACTGGCTAGGATCAAGAACACAAATGATACCAAGTGCTGGAGAGGTTGTGGAGAAAGGGGAACACTCATCCACTGGGGGTGGGCAGTAAACTTGTACAGCCCACTATGGAAAAAAAGTGTGGAGAACCCCCTTAGAAGACTAAAACTGAGCACTTCCATTTGACCCAGTTCATACCACTCCTGGGTATATACCCCAAGACACATCTTACTGACTCCAAGATACATGCACAGCTATGTTATTGAGCTCTGTTCACAATAAGCAAAACAGCTGGAACCAGACCAGCTCCCCTTAACTGAACGAGTGGATATGAGAATAAGTGGTACTGTATACAATGGAGTTTCTATGCAGCGGTAAAGAGGCAAAACATCCATGAACTTGTGCAGGTAAATGGTATGGAGCTGGAAGAAATTTATGTTAAGTGAGTAACACATCCCAGAAAAACAAAACGGACAAATGGTAGTCCCTCATATGGATGCTAGTACCAATAACCAGATATAAAAATTTCTCTGGAGAGGGCAGCATTGAAAAGAACAACAACAGAAAGACTGCATCAGAAAATGACTGAAATGGTGATGAATTGGGAAGGGTGGAGGGTGGGGGTGGGTGGTGACACTGGGTGTATATTTCAGTTCAATGGCTATATTTAATTTGACAGTAGTTCAACAAGTGCCCAGTTTTAGCCTCGACACGTCTACAGGATACATGGTGTTTTAGGACTTGTTAAAAGTAAATAGTGTATTAGTAAAACCAACATTGGTTTACAGACTCTGGATAACAACAGGTACATGCATCTGCAGTTAAATGGAGGATTAATTACCTGTTGTGTAACAACTATTTATAGTGGGTCCTGATGAACCTTACTTATCCTAGGGCCACAAAGGTTTTGATATGAGAGACTTTCCCTTGCCCTCCCCCCCAGAACAAGGAGAATATGATGATGATGGGGTTGCTTTCCAACTGTAAAATGGAGACAACTATTATAGAGGTAATCTCTGATAAAACTGGTAAAACTGCCTTCTCGTTAATTGACTAATAGGACATAGAACGTGAAAAGGATTATCTCTGTTCAAACCAATATAACACGAAAGTCTTAAACTAATATGAGCCTAACAAAATATATCAATACAGGGACTCTGGACATCAGTAATGGATTATTCCACCAAGGAGATGTTGGCCAGGGGTGCTAAGGTCCCACAAACGGTAAAGGCCATTGCCTCTAAACTGGATACCTTGCAGAAGAGAGGCGATAAGGCCCTGCGTTGAAGACCTGATGTTAATCGATGAAAAGATGCATTGACGACCACAATTGCAAGGTTACAGACTGCTCTCTGAGATTGCCAGAGAGTGTTACCAAGGGCCAACCTAAACCACATAAAGCAAATACGGGGTCTTCCTTGATTCAAGCAACGACTCCACCGTCAGCACCAGCTACACCTCACCTGCCTGGAAAATAATGGGCAGCAGAGGCAGCCAATATGCCTATACTATATCCCAATCTAATTGGCTATTGGCTCTCATCTTGAGAATGACCCATGGCTGATGCCACAAGCTTAACATTCTCTACGGGTTAGGAGATATCATAAGCCCAGTAAGGGACCCCGTTCATATTTAACAGGAAAAAATGTAGTTCGTGGATCAACATCTCATCACACATATATGTCTATGAACAAAGTTAACCTTACCATAACTATTAATGCTGCTTAAATACCTATATATGAATTGCGTTGTGCTTCAAAATAAATGAAAGAGTAAAAAAAATATACGACAACTGTCAGCCCATGAAAAGGAAACAGCCAGAATGACCAAATGCCAAGACAACAGCTCCCAGAGAGAGGGGACTGTTCTGCTTCTCATCCACTTGTGCCCTTTCTCTAAGCCAGGGGAAATTGCGGGAAGAGGGAGAGGGTGGTTAGAAATGTAAGGGCTGCGATTGGGGTGAAAGGGATGAGACACAACTAAGCAATATAGTCTTGGACGGCCTCATTTGATTAACCTGATTGAACATACAACCCCTCACCCCCCGCTGGAAGGGGGGCTGTGGGGTGTTTGGGCACAACAGCCTAGCAACTTGGTTTTACATGAAGTATGCTTGTACTCATGGATTATCATTATAGCTAAAAAAAATGAAAAAAAAAAAACTGAGAAGATATGCAGGACAGTCATTGCAGAATGCATGATCCTGTTGTGGGTGGGTGTTTGTTGAAGGGAAGGGAGATATGCCTGAACTGAATTTGGAAAATGTGTTATGGAAATGCACAAAGCATCAATAAAAAAATGTTGATGAAAAAAAAATCAATTGTTCTAGATAACTCTGAGTTTCACCTTGCACATACACCTGCTTTGTGGGAGCCTAAAACAGGGGAATTGCAAAATCCATTGGACTGTCCTGTGGCATATCCTGTGGGCTAT
Organism: Rhizomys pruinosus; assembly: GCA_009823505.1. Classification (NCBI taxonomy): domain Eukaryota; kingdom Metazoa; phylum Chordata; class Mammalia; order Rodentia; family Spalacidae; genus Rhizomys; species Rhizomys pruinosus. The sequence goes on from VZQC01006795.1 coordinate 89,484, forward strand.
TTTCCTTGATTGATGATGATGTGGAAGGAACCCCGCCACCTTGGGCAGTTGCACCAACCCCTGGGCAGGTGGTACGCTAGGTTTATAAGAAACAAGGACCAAGCTAGAGGAGCACAGCCAGTAAAAAAGTGTCCCTCAGGCTGGGCTTCAGCTCCTGTCTCAGGTTTCTGCCCTAAGGTCTTACCTTAGACTCCCTGAATGACGAACTGTAACCTCCTAGATGTAAGGATAAATAACCCGTTCCTCCCCCAAGTTTGAGTACTGGTTCGACTGTTTTGTCTCAGCAAATTGAAGAGAAACTAGAGCCATCAATAATGAGAAGTTATTTGAAAAATGGTTAGGAATGTTATAAACCACATGAAGACCCTGTTCTACTGTAACAGAAGGAAACATGTAATTTCACAAAAACCCATCCAAACATCTGTGTCTATACCCAATGTAACCTACCTAACAATAGTACTGTGTTAAATACCTATATATCTAATTGGGTGCTCCAATTCGTTAGATATGAGGCATATATTATACTGTTTAAATACCTATATACCTAATTGCTTGTGCTTCATTAGTAGGATTGAAAGGTTATTCCTGGACAAACTGTCAGCCCATGAAAGGAAACAGCCAAAATTGACCAGAGTCCAAAACGACAGCTCCAGAGAAAGTAGACTGTTTTGCTTCTCATCCACCTGTGCCCCTTTTCTAAGCCTAGGGAACAATCTGCAGAAGAGGGGGTGTGGTAGAATGTAAGGGCTGCGATTGGGGTGAATGGTGAAACGACAATATAGACTGGACACTCATTTGATCAACTTGATTGAACATATAAGCCCCCCTGCTAGATGGTGGGACCCATGAGCTCTGTGGGTTTGGGCACAACTGCTTTCTTACATTTTCTAAAATAGACTCTTTCTATATAGCCCATGCTGGCTTATATTTGTCAATCACTCTGCCCAAGTCTCCTGAGTGCTAGGAATGCAGGTTCATACGATCACACAAAATTCTGTATTAATGTTCTGTTGCACACAACCAACTGAGACTGAATTATGAAAACAGAAAATTCTTAGCAAGACAGCACTAATGTTTAATAATAAAAATCATTCCATAAAAGGTCAAATACCCAATGTCTTTCCTGATAAATTCTATCAAACAAAGAAAAAAATGCCAATTATTTCAAATTTTGAAGAAAAAATACTTCCAAACTGATTTTTATAAAGCCAAAATCACTGTGATACCAAAGTGAGATAACACAACTACAAAACAATCGTAAGCTAATATTCCTGGTGAACATGGATATAAAAAATATTTTAAAAATTGATTTAAACTGAATTCAATAGCATATTTAAAGATCACTCAAAGACAAGTAAGATTGCTCAGTGGGTAAAGTGATTCCCCACCAAGTCTGACCAAGATTTATTTTTATACCCATAAATTATTGCTTCTTACAACTTTCCCCAGAGTAGCTGCTTTATGTGGCAGATGGTGATTAACACAGAGTCCCATGGCTAGTCAGCATGTAGAGAATAAGAAACTGCAGATTGCTCAACCCTAAATGGACCACCTATATGATCCCCTCTCCTCTGAAGGTTTAGGGATCATTGTGAAAAGGATGCAGAAAAATTTTAAGAGCCAGAGGTGGTTGATATGTAACAGGACACTGCGTTGTCTGGGTACAACAAAGTAAATGAACATGTGAATCTTCAGCCCCTGTGACAGAATGTACAAATACATGAGCAAGCTCAAACCATAATACATCCAGCATGGATTAGGGAGTAGGTCAAGAAGCTCCAGCTATAAGTGGGGTGCTATTGGCTCTTTGTAGGTACTAGGAGAGTCAGTTTTCTTTAAGGGGAACACAAATTAGACTTAATGACCCTTTAAGATAATAATAACAATGATGACAATAATAATATTATAGAACATGATGTCAGTGATAGTAGCATAGTAAAATGAAGGTAGAGATAGAGAACAGGTCTAAATATGATCAAAACACATTGTATGAAAATTTTCAAACATCTATATAATATTTTAAAATAAACATCAACAAATTTGATATAAAACAAATATAGCTCAACACAATACATAAGATAGCCATGGATAACATGATGATGAAATAAGGAAACGTAGCAAGTACTCCCTTTAAGATACATAATGTATGCAAGTACTCCCTTTAAGATACATAATGTATGCTTACTCTAACCATTCTTGTTCAATACAATACTTAGGTTCCCAATATATTACACAAGACAAAGTAAAGAAATTCATTCAATTTAGAAAAGAAGCCAAATTCTCCTTATTTAGATATGATAAGTTTTTATAATTAAAAAAACATGTATAAATTTGAAAATTGAGAGAAGTCATGAAAGTATAAATAGCCGTGGGTAAAGGAAAACCTTCCTGAGAGGGATAGTAGAATGCACTGATGAGAAGCAGAAACGGAGAACATTCGATTAGGAAAGGTTAAAAGGGGTGAGGAATGGGAGGTCAGAGAATAGGAGGGACTATGTGGATGGATAACTAACACCAAAAATCTTCAAGTAAAACCATATGGAAACCCACCACTATAGAAGCTTCCTAAAGTATGTAGATTATAAAGAGATTAAAAGTAGTTACCTACTAACAACGGGCATCACCATTATTCCACACAATAGACCAGAAAACTAAATGTCCAATTTCAGGAATGGATTCCTTCTTCTGAAGTTGTTGACCAGGGGTCTGATACTCTCAAACGATGCTGGCCATTTTCCCCTGCTCTTGGTTACTCACTAGATCTTCACAGTAAGACCCTATTGCTGAAGACACTACATACGTAACCTGGAGAATAAACAAGAATTAATCAAGCTGAACCTGACTTAAAAGTCTCATCTCAACTGTCCATCTTGGGATGGAACCCCGACTTGACATTTATATTAGGCCCAGGAACCTGAAACTAGTTAGGTCTCAGGCAATAGGGGGAAGTCTAATAATAGTAAATAGGTATAGTATTAAACTGAGACTTACTGACTTGATATACCCATGGATTAATGCAATTCTCAACTCTCAGTAAAGAAGCTTCCTTATTCAACAAATAATGATTAATATACAGAACCATAACTGGCCAATATGCAGTGAATAAGAGGCTGTAGGGTGCTTATCTTTGCCTAGGGCAACTAAATATGAAACTTCGGCCTCTCAAGATTTAGATAGCATTTCAGAAGAGGTGGATAACCACAAATAAAGCAGAGTTTTCTAGACAGCTGGCCAGTTACTAACATGAACTCACAGTAAGAATGAACATCGTGTAAAAGTCAATTTTAAGCTCAAATCAGAAAATAAAATCTCAATATAGATATGGGGAAGTGGGTGAAAAATCCTTACCCTACCTGAGTAACTATTGGGATCTGATGGCTACTGGGAAAGGGAGAGTCAATATCTCTGGGGGACACAAATTTGGCTTACCAAGATGACCTTAGGCATTTTACTCATCCAGGGCTCAGAGCCCATTAAGGAAGAGGGGACAGAAAGATTGTAAGAGTCAGGGAGGAGGCACATGACCATATGGAAATTGAGTCCTACAAGCTCCTGTGACCCTGCTAAACTCAACCTACAGCAGTGATGTCAGCATGCACAAGATCCATGCAAATTCAAGCAGTCAAAACCCCAGTATGAGCCGGGCATGGTGGCACACGCCTTTAATCCTAGCACTTGGGAGACAGAGGCAGGTGGATCTCTGTGAGTTCAAGTCCAGCCTGGTCTATATATCAAGTTCCAGGACTGCTGAGGCTACAGGGAGACCCTGTCTCAAAAAAAGACAAAAACAAAAACAAAACAGTATGGAACTGGGAAAATGGGCAGCCAAGCCCAATATTAACTGAAAAATTATTGGCAGCTGTTTACTGTTGCATGAGGAAGAGCTGATTTTCTTAAATTGAGAGACTCTGGACAGGCTAACTTGAGTTCCGTGGATGAACTTGCACTGAGGAATGTCTGGCGACACTAACTTGATACATTAGGCCTTACGAAAAATGACAGTGTAAGAATTCCAGTTGGGGAGGCTGGAGAATGGTACCAAAGGGGAAGGGAGTATGAATATGATTAAGATTGATTGTAATGTCCTGTATGAAATACACAAAAAGTCAATAAATATTAAATAAATAAAGCAAAACATCTCTTAATGGACAAATTCGAGTTGGAGGAATTGGAGGTGGAAAAATTGGATGTGGGGAAATTGGAAGAGAGGGAATCTGGAGTGAAATTATTCCAAACACACTGTCTGCATATATGAATATTAAGGAAAATATTTTAAAGACCTGTAACTTACAGCTTAAGTAAATAAGTTATTAATTTACAGTTTCAGACATTACTAGGTAGTTTTAGATCACAGTCTACATGAAGTTATACTAAAAATGTAAGCCTGTTCATATAAATTTTCACAAAGTTAAAGGATCCCTTTGTAATATGACTATTTCACTTGGCTGTTAACCAGGAATCTCAGTTCTTTGTGGCTGTTAACATAAGACCGCAATTCTCACCACATGGACCTCTCTCCTAGGACTATCTGAATGTTCTCATGTCATGAAAGGAGTTGGATCATTTCCATCAAACCAAGCAATTCAAAACAGCAAAGCAGAACACCTTGTATGACTTAGCCTATTGGAGGGTGTGGAAATCGAGCACTATTTTCTCTATATTCAGTCATTCATAAGAGTTCTGGAAGTTGAGAAGCCCATGATTATAGTACTAACATCTGTTCAGCATCTGCTGAGGGCCATTTTACTGAGTCAAAGAATATTTACAAATATCACTTGGTGAAGCACACTTCCCCCTCATTTATCTTTATGATATTATTTTTGTAGGAATTTTAAGTGGAATTTTTTTTCTTGGGTTCATGTTTGGATTATTTAGTGTTCATGTATAGCAACACTGCTGATATATGACTGTTGATTTTGTATCTTTTAACCTTTATTAAATGTATCACCTCTGTATTTGTTGGAATCTTTGGGATTTTATTTTGGAGACAGGGTCTCACTATAGCCTGGAATTCACTGTATAGATCAGGCTGGCCTCAACCTCTCAGAGATCTACCTGACTCTGCATGACAAGTGCTGAAATTAAAGTCATGTGCCACCATGCCCGGGGGCTTTGTATTTTGACTTTTTATTGAATTTTTGAAAATTTCATGTATTTTGTAATATTTCTATCCTGTCCCCTATCATACCCCTTAATACCCCCAATCCAGTTTCACACACACACACACACACACACACACACACAAACACACATGGCAGCTAACAACCATCCCTAAATCCAGTTCCAGGGGATCTGATGTCGTCTTCTGACCTCCGCAGGTATTGCAAGACACTGGTACACTCATATACATGCAGGCGGTACATGTGAAATTAAATAAATAAATAAATAAATAAATAAATAAATAAATAAATAAATAATGATTAGGGTTATCTTGATACATTGTTCTATATTGAATGAGCCTTAGGTAGAGAAGGTGCATTGTAGATTTGTCACTTTGGCTTGGGCAATTCACAATGTCTGTGTTTAATCAGTTGTGGTGTGGCACTATAATAGTCTCCATCTAGTGCAAAATATGCTTCTTTGATGAGTGGTGACTGGGATACTTGACTGTAATTATAAGGATATATATTTTGCTCTTAGTAAGAAATTACATTAGTCTAATTATGTGACAGCCTTGGGGATTTCTCTAAGATCTATGACCTCTCCATTCATATGTATTTGGCTATGTTTAAAATGCTATGTAATAATAGATCACTAATACCAACGTGCTTGTTACAAATATATACATTTAACCAAGGAGGTGAATAATTTATACAATGGGAACAGTAAAATGCTGATGAAAGAAACCGAAGACACAAAGAATCAGAAAGATCTTATGTTCATGGGTTTTAAAATTTAATTCATTTAAATGCATATACTGCCTTAGATATTCTACAAAATTGACATAATTCACATTTAAATTTTAATTACAATATTCACAAAACAGAAAAAAAAATCCCAAAATTCACAGAATACTATGAGTTTTAAAAGTAATCTTGACCGGGGCTGGAGAGATGGCCTAGTGGTTAAGAGCGCCGTCCGCTCTCACAGAGGACCCGGGTTCGATCCCCAGCACCCACATGGCGGCTGAGAACCGTCTGAAGCTCCAGTTCCAGGAGAACTCCAGTTCCAGGGGAATCCGAGACCCTCTTCTGACCTCCGCGGCATTGCACGACATGGGTGCACAGACTTGCATGCAGACAGTACATTCATACACATACAAAAATAAATAAAATTAATAATTAAAAAATTAAAAAAAAGGTAATCTTGACCAAATGAACAATGTCTGAGGCAACACAAAACCTGACCAGAATATACATCAAAGTCTCCTAACTCTTGGCCAGCCCTCATAGTGCTAGAAAAGTACTATGTAGTCTTTTTGGGGAAAATTGTCATCAACAGTCTTATTCAGCTCTGGAACATGTGTGCAATAGTAACCAGCAAGGCCAGATGAGGCCATTACATGAATAGTGGCAAATCTGTTAGGAGGTTAACCAACTGCCTTCTGATCAGAGTTTATGTCCACTCCAAAACAGGTAATTCATATCTGGTACTACAAATCCAGTCAAAAGTCCATGGCTGAAGAGGTCATGGTCTTTAGGGCAGAAACTATTGTTATTATTTTGCTAAGTGGGTATGATGTGCCTAACAAAATACTTTTTTATTTTTTTTGTGCTTCTCAATTACAATTTTATTTTTATGCAGATTTTATGAGATTTTATGTTTCATATGATAAATCTTAATTAAATTTAGAACCCACCCACTGTCCCCATGGCTCCCTGATGGATTTCTTATATTTGGTCATATATGTCAAGGTCTATCCAGTCAAGCATTTGTACCCAGATGTCCCTCAGTACCAGTTCATCCACTGGAGTCTTCTCAACCTATCCAGAATCACTCCCTTAAATAAGATAAATTCTCCCTCACCCTGCAATAGTTCTTGGCTGAGTTCTTCAGCTGAGGTTGGGCCCTGCTGCCCTTTTCCCCAGTTCTGAGCTGGGTATTTATCTAATTGAGTCTGCATAGGTCTTCTGCATACTGTCACCAGTGTTGTTTCATTTGAGCAAGTTCCCAGTGGCCTGAAATCCTCAGCTACCCTGTGTCCATGTACCAACCCAGGCTCTTACCATCTTTCTGTCTCTCTTTCTCAGCATACCTAAGACATAAGTAGATAAGGTTCAATATAAGAATTCTACCCATGCACTCTCTCATGATCTACAACGTGGCCATTGGTGGCCTTCTCTGCGCATCACACTCTCTGAAATTTCACTGGTGAGAACTGAGAAATGTATTAGTCTTCTCTCTACCCCCTGTTCCATGAGCCTTCCCTGTAGAGGTTCTACTGTAGATATGTCACTTAGGACTAGTCTTCTCTCAGACATATATTCTCTTTGTATGACCAGTAACCTCCATCTGTTGCAAAAAGAAGCTTCTTTGATGAGTTGTGTACAGTATACTTATCTGTAAATATGAGGATCCATATTTAGAATATGGTAAGAAATTTCATTTGTCTATGGATATGACATAAATAGGGTTTTCTTTAGAATCTATGATCTCTCTATCCATGTATATTTGCAGTACCACCCATGAGTTCTTTCACATTGAAAGGACTTTAAGTCTAATTAGATAGGTATGGATTACCCTCTAGATAAAAGTGTCACTACTACACCAAGAGAGATAGTTTGATCTGCCAGACATTGTGGTTATTAGATTTTATAGCTGGGTTGGACCATTGATTGATTTTCTCCCTTAGCAGCTTGCATCGTGTCCTCTAGAAGTATGAGAGCTGGCCTTCAGGGAGGAGGCTTCCAGGTCAGTTCCAGCTCCACTGTTCCAAGTCCTATATCTGAAATATGTCCTGTCAATGACAATTTTAAATGTCAATATCAAGCTTTCTTTCCTAGGACTCAGGGAATTTTGAAAACAATAGACAGGAGTATGGTAGAATTCCATACATGAGAGGACATTTTGATTATATGAGAAGATAAGGCCGCAAGTGAGTTCATAGACTGACACTTGAAATCCAATGTCACTCTTTGTAATCTAATTGAAAAAAACAGGATGAGAGGTAGGGGTTTTATTTCATTCTTCTACAGGTGGTGATCCAGTTTTGCCAACACCACTTGTTGAAGATGCTGTCTTTCCTCCAATGTGTCTTCTTGGCCTCCTTATCAAATATGAGACAGAATAAGGAGAAATAAGATGATGATGAGGTCGTTCTCCAGCTGTAGATTGGACCCAGCTGTTATAGAGGTATTCTCTTGTAAAATCAATAAAACTGCCTTCTTTAATTGACTAATGGACATAGAAACTGTGAAAAGGATTATTCTCTATTCAGAACCAAATATAATGCTAAAGTCTCCTTAAGCTATGCACTTAAACAAAATATATCAATACAGGAGCTCTGACATCAACAATGGATTATTCTACCAAGGAGATGTTGGCCAGGGGATCCAAGCCCCCACAAATGGTAAAGGCTCCTTGCCTCCAAACTGGGATATCTGCAGGAAGAGAGGCGATAAGGCCCTTCTGTTGAAGACCTGATATAAACATGGGAAAGATGTATGGAGACTGCACTTGCAAGTATACAGATGGTCTCTGGGATGCCAGAGAGTGTTACCAAAGACCACTAAACCAATAAAGCAAATATAGGTCTCCTTGAGTCAAGCAAGACTCCTCCGTGAGCACCAGCTACACCTCATCTGCCTGGAAATACTATGCAGCAGTGGCAGCCATATGTCTGTTTATCCCAAATCTAATTGGATATTAGCTCTCTCATTGGAGTAATAACCCACGGCTGATGTCACAAGCTTACATCCTCTAATGGTTAGGAGATGTTATAAACCACACAAAGACCCTGCCGTACTTAACAGAAGAAAATGTAAATCATGAATTAACATACCATCCAAACATCTGTGTCTATACCAAAGAAAACTACCATAACAATTAGTACTGTTTAAATATCTATGTATCTAATTGTGTGTGCTTCATTAGTAGGATCAAAAGGCTATATATTATACTGTTCAATACCTAAATATCTAATTGCATGTGCTTCATTAGTAGGATCGAAAGGTTATGCCTGGACAGGCTGGCAGCCCATGAAAGAAAACAGCCAGAACTGACTAGAGACCAAGACATCAGCTCCAGAGAAAGTAGAGTGTTTTACTTCTCATCCTCCTGTGCCCCTTTTCTAAGCCTAGGGAACAATCTGCGGAAGAAGGGGCGTGGTAGAATGTAAGGGCTTGGATTGGGGTTAATGGTGAAACTACAACAATATAGACTGGACTCTCATTTGATCAACTTGATTGAACATACAACCCCTCACCCCCCGCTGGATGGTGGGACCCATGAGCTGTGTGGGTTTGGGCACAACTGCTTGCAAACTGGTTTTACATGAAGGATGCTTGTACTCACAAATTATCACTTATTGTTAAAAAACAAAATGAAAACAAAACAAAACAAAAAAGCAGAGAAAGATGCAGAAAACTTACGGCAGAATGCATGATCTGGGATGGATAGGGGTGGGGTGGGGGGAAGGGAAGGGGATATATGCCTGAACTGAATTGGAAAATGATGTATGAAATACACAAAGCATCAATAAAAAATAAAGAATAATAAAAAAGAAACAGACAGGAGAAAAGTGAATAGAAAACCCACCATCAAATCAAATCCTAAATATAAAGAAAAAGTTACGAATTAAAGAAAGAAAATGTTGAATCAGGACAATAGACTTTCTATATATTGAAAAAAGTACCAGAGATAATAAAAGTAAATACAAGCACTACTTTGAGGGGAAAAAGATACCTATTTTGCCAAAATTTATGATCATGTTTCCCAATTATTTGTTGGATATGAATTTGGCAATGTACAGCTGAACTTTGTGTCTATAATGTTTTATTTTGAATTTTTTTTATTTTTTTATTTTTATTTTTTTTTATTGATGATTTCTGCCTTTAATCCTAGCACTTGGGAGGCAGAGGCAGGCCGATCTTTGTGAGTTCAAGGCCAACCTGGTCTACAGAGTGAGTTCCAGGACAGCTGGGATTACAGGGAGACCCTGTCTCGAAAAGGCCAAAAAAAAGGCTCTCAGCTATGGATTTCTGTAAAATTCAAAACAAGTTAACAATATACTTTTTAAATAACTATGATACTTCCACACAATTGTGCTGCTATCAACTTTGGTCAGGGAAGCTCCTTTTGTAGTGTTCAGCAATGAATGTAGAGACAGTTAATCAAAGTATATACTGGTAAGTGTCCAGACATAAATGCAACATCTATATCACATACCCTGATGACTCTCGAAATACCCTGGAAGAAGTGGGGGAAAGAATGTAAGAACCAGAACTCAGGAAAGCAATGGAGAATGCTGACCTCTGGGCAAAACATGGCTGTGATGCTCTGGAACTCACAGCAGTTGTTATTACCTAGAAAAGAACTATAAAACATTGGTCCTATCAATACCCTGACATGGACTGGGGAGGGATTCACAGGACACCTCCCAACTCCTTGCTGAGAATTTATATGCATATAAGAAATGATGGGGACAGAGAAAGAATTTTTTTTAATTTTGGACTTAGAGAGATGGGTAAAGAGTTAAGAGCATTGACTGCTTTTGAAGAGGACCCAGGTTCAATTCAAAGCACCCACATGGCAGCTAACAACCATTTCTAACTCCAGTTGCAGGTGATCTGATGTCATCTTCTGACCTCCACAGGTATTGCAAGACATTGGTACACTTATACACATGCAGGCAGTACATGTAAAAAATAAATTAATTAATTAATAAATAAATAAGAATTTGTTAAATTGGTGTAGCCACTGATAAGGTACACATGAACCTATAAACAACCTCCAATCAGTGTTCCTGCAAACAACTCTAATTAAGTCCATTGCATCACACACACACACACAAACACACACACACACATACACACATACACACACACATGCACACACATGCACACACGGAAAAGAAAATAGAAGTAGGGCTTAGAAAGAATAGAATTACTGAAACTGGGAACAGAACAAGAGTGGTTAATGGGATATATATGATCAAAATACATATGAAAATGTTATAATGAAACCCTTATTATGTATAATTAATATATGGTAATAAAACATTAAAAATACTATACAAAACTAAAGTGATTAAAACAGAATGATGTTGCCACATAAAATGACACACAGACTAATGAAAGAGAAAAGATGTACCAGAAATAAATCCACCCAAATCTAGCCAACTGCTTGACAAATTGCCAAGAATAAATAGGGAAATGGTCTACTTTTTAGAAAGTGCTGTTGTGAAGACTGTATTCCACATGCAGAAGGAAGAAATTAATCACCTATCTCATATTGTATACAAAAATCAATTAAAAAATAAAAACAAAAATGTAATATCTAACACTCTGAACTGCTAGTGGAAAAGTGTGAAAAAGTTTCATGATATTGATCTAGCTCATATTTTTATGACTCCCTAAAATAGGTAAAAATAAGCAAACATAAAAATGTAAAAGCTTCTTCATAGCAAAGAAAACAAGGGAACAAATGGAGACTGTCTACAGATACACAGTAAATATTTTCAAATTAACATTGCAGCTAAGGATTAATAGGAATATTTTGTGAGGAATTCAATTCAACAGAAAGTAATCTAATATAAAAGTTGGCAATCAGGTAGGTATACAAGGACAGGTACTTCATGTATTTGAAAGCTGGAATAATAAATATAAGAAAGGAGTACTACTAGGGCAGAAGGGGACCTGAGGAGAGTGACAAGTGATGATAATACAGAGGTGAACAAGACAAATGCATAAGAACATGCATGAGAATGCTGCAATCTAGCATTTTTCAGAATTATTTTGTATTGATCCAAATAGAAAGAATGTACAAGAGGACCAGAATGATCATTTTTCAAAGAACACATACAAATGGCTGACAGATAAATGAAAATATGTGTTCAATATCGTTAACAATTAGGAAAATTCAAATAAAGACCTACAGCAAAATATTCCCTCACTACTGTTCTAATAGCAAATATCAAAAATAAAAAAGTGCTGGTGAGGTATGAAGGAAAGGAATCCACTGTACATAGTCTGTGCAAATATAAATCCTTTCTGCCATTATAGGAAAAAAATAGCAGTTCTGTAAAAATGATACCATGTGATCCAGAAATCTGCCTCCAAACTTTATAAAGGAAATAAAATCAATGTCAAAGGCATATATGTCCCTCCATGCTCATTGTACCATGTTTTATAAGAGCCAAGAAAGGGAAATAATGGAGGCATCTATAAGTAGATGAGTGAATAAAGAACATATGGTACACAAACGTAACTGAAGAATATGAAGTTGTAAAAAGAGGGGGGAGGACTATTTTTATGACACTAGAAAGGACTTAGAGGACATTGCATGAAGTGAAATAAGCAAAGCCCAGAAAGAAAAAAAAAAACACCATATGCTCTAATTGATATGTGGAAACTAAAAGAAATGATATAATAAACACACCATAAAATTATGGCTATCAGAGATTTGAGTCATGTTGTGCTAAAGTGGGAAGATGCTGACTAAAGGATGGAAATTTTCAATTAGACAAAAGTAATGATTTCAAGAAATGTATCAGACAACTTGAAACTATGATAATACAGTACTTTTCAGAAAAACACTGGGAAATGAATTAAGTTCTCTCACTACAAAAACAATAAGCAAATGAGTAAAGCAAATGTTATGTACCCAGATTTAGCCATTCCACTATATATATATATATATATAT
>VZQC01006795.1:103328-115797 GCA_009823505.1 Rhizomys pruinosus
ATAAATAAATAAATAAATGAAGTTGGCAGGGAGACAGGGTTGAGGGCACTAGAGAGAGTTAGAAGGAAGAAGTGGTAGATGGAAATGATCGATACACACTATATAAATTTAAAATACTATTTTATTTTATTTTCCTTTTTTTGGTCTTTTTGAGACAGGATCTCCCTGTAGCCTCAGCTGTCCTGGAACTCAGTCTGTAGACCAGGATGGCCTTGAACTCACAGAGATCCACCTGCCTCTGCCTCCCAAGTGCTAGGATTAAAGGCGTGCACCACCACGCCGGGCTCATACCTTTCTTTAATATACCTATGAATCTATCAGGGAACAAACATACCTTCTTTACAACCAAAACGTAACTATTTTATCAGATGTATTCTATAAACATTTAGGATTTAATACTTGTCTCAAGTCAAGAACGAAGAATTAATCAATAGGAAACAAACTTGACTTCATAAAAGTCCAAACATTGAAACAGAAATCAATTGAAAAACATTTATAAAATGCTTTGTGGAGTTTACAAACAAAACAAATAACCACTTTGGAAGGTAAGCCACATAGTTTGTCTACCAAAAACAGGCATTTCTTTGGAAGTAAGTGGACCAAATGGATTGGAAACAGCAATAAAAATTATAATAGAAGAAATGTTTGTAGAAAGATAATCAGACATTAGATATTTTACAGGGTCACTACATTCCACCTTGCTGAAAAAAATCACCAAAGGTCAATAGACATCAAATTATGACCTTGGAAATCAATACATTTTTTTTAATATTCCATTTTTACTGATTAAATTTCCCTTCAAAAAGCAAGTCTATAGCCTGCAACCATGACAATTAAAATCCATGTTAATGCATGGTCATCTGTACTTAAATGATTCCTATTGGGTTGTTGAGATGGTTTTGCAGGTAAAGGAGCCTGCCACCATGGCTGGTGTCCTGAGTTTAATTACAGGGTCCCACATGATCAAAAGAGAGAACCAACTTCTCTAAATTTTCTTCAGATCTCTACATATGTGCCATAGTTCCTGCACACAATCCCAACACATGCAAATATTCAATAAATGCAAAAAAATTATTAATATTCAAAATGAAAACAAAACCTCAAAGCAAGTTATCTATGATTTGCCCTTTTCAAAAGGAAGTCATTAATATGATCTGTCCCTACCCAAATTTAAAATATCTTCTCTCGAATGTTATTAAAAGATGGTAAATTATTTTGAGTCATGAAGGATCAGCTTCATGAATAAATTAATGATTTCATGTGAGAATGTGTTTACTATGTCAGTAATTTGATAATTTTTCCCTCTTCTTCACCCACCCACTTTCCACTCAGCATTTCTATTATTCATAGAACAATGTGAAGACCACAGAAGTGGCCAAGTCATCAAGGTTTTGAACCACGAGCGCAGTAAGCCAATGTAAACTTCTTTATTAATTATGTACTCATGCCTAATCTGTTAATAGCAGCATCAAACAGACCAAGAAATCCAACAAAAGACAAAGGAGCAATGTCTATATGATTTTCGAGAAAGAATGCCGGTAAACTGAGCATTTAGAATGAGCCAAGCTGTCTCTGTCATGTATAAACAACAGAAGGCTGTCCTGAGAACTGCAAGATGTCAGACTCTGCCCAAGATTTAGCATGGATTACTAAACATAAAAATGGAAACCAGGCAATATAAGGGTATAAAAGGGTAGTTTTAACTTGACAATGAAGAAAAATTCAAAGGCTTTTCAGTGACAGAGGAACGTCATTGGTGAATAGGGAAATCAGGAACAATTGCCAAGAAAGGTACTAATGGCAAGAAGCAAGGCTTCTATGGTAGTAGTTTCTTTATTTTGTGAAATTTCAGATATAGTCATAAGGAATTGGGTGGATAATTAGGCTGATTAGAAAGGAATTGGCAAGAAAAAAATAATTAAATGAAATGGTTTTCCTACAATGACAGCAACGGCATAAAGGAAATGTTATGAGAAAAGAGAATCTGGTGAGTCAGACACTAAGCTGTGTTTGCCCATCTGGCTCCAGGTCCTAACATAGTGATTGGCACAAAGCAGGCATTTAATAAATATTTATGGAATTAATGAATAAAAACAAAAGCACTAGAAATAGTATGACCCATTGTGATGTCTTTGGCTTGATTATTTTTTACTAAGGAGATTAGTCTAAATGATAATGATCATTTAGAGAGAACATTTCTTCTTTGTTAATTTTTTTAAAATAGGAAAAAACAGCACTTTTATTTCCTGGTAACATTTTGGAGTGGGTAATTTTATAACCAATGCACCAAATGTCACATATTAGACACGGCAGGAAAAAAATGATCAAATTTGTTTTGTTTAATTAATTTACTGTGTTTGTGAATATATGCTTAGTACGAATGCCAATCAGAATTTAATTAGTTTTTTCCTGATTTCTGAAATGTCAACTTAAACCCAAGAAAACTTGGATACATTTGACTTTATTTTATATTCCTGACTTATGATTACTAGGTTTACCTTGGAAAAACATAGCTACTATTGTCTCAGGGGCTGTCATTGGCACAGACTACTTAACCTTCCTTTATTCCATCTTTGGTAGGATGCAAATTCTCCTAAAGCTTTCTCCATATTCAAATTTTGGTAACAGATCTAACAAAGAAAACACTAAATTTCTTTCTATCACACTTCCCTTTGTTTTCCATAAAAGTTTATTGAGTCACCCCATATGTTCAAGAAGTAAGATATCATCACTGCCAAAACATACACATCATTTTGGGTTATTGCACAAATGGGACAGCCATGCTGGTTCAGACAAATCATCTATCTAGTCTGATACTTGAGGCTAGCCTAGCAATTTCATAAAATATATGGTATTTCATTAAAATGTGTACTAAATGGAACCATTCACTTCAGCTGTAGGTTGCCTCGAAAAGTGTGCTTTCACAAATTTTAGGCAGAACTGGCAAAGAAAATATAATCACATCTAAACTATGAAGGCCTACCAAAAAGGTCTGGAGACCTCCTGTGAATCAGCTCTGTTATCCAAGAACAGCATCTGCTATGTAATAATGAGAGAATGGGCAATTGCTTTTGCTGCTAGGCAACTTAAATCCACTGAGAGTTAAGAACACCAGCATATCTTCTTCAAAGTCGCCATTTGTCCTTCAGGAAGAATCCCATTTATGTATATAGTACTAAACTTGTACAACTGACTTCTCCCAATTTTGTATCTTCTCTTCATTATGCTCAGTGAAGACAGCAGGACAAATTGTGAGCCTTTGTACAATTCTCTTTTCAAATTGCTAGCTATATTCGGATCTTGTAATAGGGTTTCCCCCTGCTGGGATTTAATGTCTGGTGCCTTACATCTGCACATTCAATACATAGTAGGCAGGGTGTGCATGCATCAGGACAATATGATATACTTCATTTCTTGTAAGAATAAAAGTCTACATATAAAGTTCCAAGAAACACTGAAGTCCAGTCAGCAATCTTGATCTTAAAGCCAGAACATTTTAAGTTTTCTTTAGCCTCTGCCTCTGAGCATAAAATCTAACACAGAAGAGAAGGGAGGTTGGGGGCTGAAAGATTTGGTAGTACTGAGAATGCACGCTGGATTCAAATATTTCCCAAGTCATATGAGACTGCAGAAGAAATCAAGTGGGAAGGAGAAATGCAAGGATATAAGTACAGCATGTAGTTGTAGAAGAGGAATTGCTATTGGCATTTAAGAAGTTAGAGATTCTGACAAATTTAATGAAGTGAAAACTAAATTGCTTAATGAAATAAGCACCACAAAATTAATGAAGCAGTGACTAGTAGAACACATTTTCAGAAAGTAACTCTTTACACACAAATCAGAAGAAGCCTGGCCTTCATAGATTTTCAGAATATGACTACTATAACCCAAGACATAAATTAATAAGATGGTTAATAGCATTTTCTTTCAAATAATACCAGTAAGGCACATATCAACTGATCTCTAAGCCATGGCTAGATCTTCATCCTTCTGGAAAGGTTAATAGAAAATTGAATTGGTCCAAATATCAGAGTAATAAAAAAGGGAGTAGGTGAGGGAAATATCCATGAGGACAATGAAAATGCTGTGTTCCCATTTCCTGCCTCCACATTTTGGCTCCAGTAGGTGTTCTTGACTTCTCGTTCCTTGCTTCAGCTCTCTTCTAAAGTTTCCTGATTTTTTCTGTTAGCTATGTTTGCCATTCATTGAGTGCTTTCTACCATAATGCTTTATGTATGCCAACTATTTACCACTTGGCCCTTTTCACAGCAACCATTTGGGGACTTTTTTCCCATTTTATCAGTGAAGAAATGGAGAATGTGTGAGATGTCACAACTTGCTCACATTCATAGAATTATTAAGTGGCTGAGTCAAAATCCAAGCCCAGGTAAATATGATCCCAAAGCCTATGTAGGTCTGTTGTTATTTATTGTTTGAACTGAGGTTTTTCTACTTCATAAAAGGTACAAAGTGGTGAAAGGATGCATAAGATAGATGCATACTCAATCAGACAGAAAAACAACAACATAGAACTGGGGAAATGGGCAGGAGTCCCCAAATTTAGCCCCATGGAATTATTGACAGTTGACCACTGCTTAGTGAGGAAAAATTGGTCTTCTTTAAAGAAGTAGTGCTAGATAGGCTGACCAGGATCCAGTAAATGAACTCACTCCAGGGGACATCTGGGAAAACAAGGTTGACACCATTGGCCTTAACACATATGACAGAATGCATGAAATCTGGTAGAGGGGAGAACTGGGCTTGCAGATTTGGGAGAGGTTCTAAATACGATGAATATATATTTTATAAAATGCACAAAAGTTCAAGAAAAAGATATGTTAATAATGTTTTACAGACAAAGTACAAGGATCATCTAGAGAGTACTTGTGTGTTTTTACTCCAACACTCTGTTTCCCAAATATACTAGTTTGACACATTCATCACAATTGGTGAATCAGTATTGATTCATGGTTATTAAGTAAAGTCAGAATTCTACATTTTCCCTGAAATATCTCTTTTCTTTTCTCAGATCCCTTCCAAGGTAGCCAACACATTTACTGGTCATATCACCTAAATCTTTTCTTGACTGTGAAAAATTCTACTTTTTATTTGTCAATGGACTTGACAGCTTAAGGATAACTGGCTAATTATTTTGTGGGCTATAAGTCAGTTTGGATTTGTCTGGTGATTTTCTCATGAGTGCACTGGGACTATGGGTTCAGTAAAGAACACAATAGTGATAAAAACATGGATAATTACTGCTGAATTTATCTTAATCATTTGCCAGATGTAATGTTTTCCTCGACTGGAATGCTCTACTTTTATTTCCCCTTTATATATTAGGCTCTTGAGAAAGAGGGCACTATTCCCAGTCCACAGTAAAAGACTGGCTTGCTATGTTCCATACTGTTGATGAAACAGAATTAGAGAACTATCCTTCATGAGAGATTTGTCCCTTCTTACTAATTTATTTATGGGATAACATATTTGTATCAACATGGATTTATGGCACTTACCTTGAACTTTTTTCCTCTATTTATCAAATCGTAACAACTGTAGACATTGTGGTTTATTTCATCTGACTTCTGTGTTTTTTTGAATGTAGTCAATAAATTTTAAAATTATTATCTTACTTTCTGGCACTGAAAGATAAGTTGATTTTTATAGCTCTTCCACCCCAGTCATAGTATCAATATTTCAAGAAGCTCAGGAAGATGGTACTGGAAACTATTATGTGAGTACTAGGAATACTTAATGGTACTGGGGGCCATTGCTTTGAGGCCTTTTTTGGGCATCAGAGCAAAGAGGCTTGTGTGTGTACTAACCATGCATATACACATATCTGTAGATGACACCTATACCGCCCCTTAATAAACAATTCATATCAATGTCTTCAATTCCAGTTCATTCCAAGGATCATTCTAGCTTGTACTCCTTGCAAATATGTCGTCCTATTTAAAACAGTGAGATTCTTTGTCCCTACCTTCTACCATGTATTTATACATCTGATAAAGTCCCATCCCATGTATACACATAGCAATATTAGAATTGCTAATCTCTAATTCCACAGGAAAAATTTTATTAGCTAGAGTTCAGCACTTAAGTAGAATTCCTTATGCTTTTATTCTTAAAGACTCCATTCAATTCTAAAGTTACTTAGGTCAACACCTTTCCCTAAATCCACTTCAATGAGGTTATTTATGTATTTATAATGCAGTTAAATTTTTTTGGCCATAGTCTGCATTCAGTCTTATAAGTTTCCCACCTCTAAAATGAGGTTTTGAAATTTACCTGTATTAAGGTCTACTTTGTGTTATTAAGTTTGGTGGGCATTGCCAAATACATAGCATCAAATTCACCATTCTAATTTTATACATGATAGTTTTACTATCCTAAGAAAAATCACCAGTGCTTCAAATGCCCAACCCTTCCCACTTTTTAAATCCTAGAAACCACAAATTTGTTTTTCATTTCTTTTTTTAATATAATACTTTTATTGATGTTTTGTGTATTTCAGACATCATTTTTTCAGTTTGATTTATACATATTCCCCTTTCCTGTCCTCCCACCCCACCCCAGATAATGCATTCTGCCATAAATGTCTTGCAACTTTCTCTTTTTTATGTTTAGGAATTCACATTTTCCTCCTTTAAGTTACTATTTCTCTAAAATATGAATACATACCTTCCACCCATATACAGTAATTACAGAGTCCGAAAATAAGTGGTGGGTGGATTCTAGAGCACATTAAGAGATTTACATTATAACAACATAGTTGCTTTCAGATAAAAAGAAATATAACAATAAGGTTGTTCAGCTTGCCTTTCAATTGAGGATTTGGTGTTAGCATCCACAAATGAGGGAAACCATTCGCCTTTTGTTTTTCTGGGACTGTGTTACTTCACTTAGCATAATGGCTTCGAGGACCATCCATTTACCTGCAAATTCATGATGTCATCTTTCTTTACCACTTGAATAGTACTCCATTGTATAGATGTACCACATTTTTGTCATCCACTCATCTGTTGAGGGGCATTTGGGCTGGTTCCAGCTCTTCGCTATTGTGAAGAGAGCTGCAATAAACATGGATGTGCATATATCTTTGCAATAGGATGCGTTTTGCAGATATAGACCTAGGAGTGGTATGACTGGGTCAGGTGGTAGGCTCATTTTGAGTGTTTTAAGGGTTCTTCTCCACACTGCTTTCCATAATGGTTGTACACGTTTACATTCCCACCAGCAGTGGATGAGTGTTCCCATTTCCCCACAACCTCTCTAGTATTTGGTGTCTTTTGTTACCTTTTATAGAATATTGTATAAATGGGATCATAAATATTTTGTATTGGCTTTTTCACTTAGTAAGGTGCAATTAATATTCATTCACCCTTTTGATTGTATAAATATTCATTTTAATCGATGAATAGTATGCCATCAGATGAATAGACTACATTTGTATATTTATTCATCTATTTAAGATCAACTTAGTGTGTCTAGTTTGGGGTCATTACTAAAGAAACTACTAAAAATTCTCATGCTTTCAAGCCATCTGGATAACACTGAGCAGTGTGATTGTGGAAGTTGCACATTATATCTTCTTTATCTTATGGGAGGTCCTTCTGTCTTCTGGTGTTTTCCTCAATCTCTTTCTTTAAAGTTTTAAATTTTTAATTGTAGAGATCTTTAATGCCTTTGGTCAGGTTTATTCAAACATATAATTTTGAGGCTATTGTGAATGTGAGGATACCCATGTACTCTTTCTCCAATTGCTTGTTATTGATATGTAGAAAGATTAATGATTTTGTTATATTAATTTTTAACCTGCCACTTGAACAAAAGTGGTAATCATTTCTAGGAGTTTTCTGGTGAAATTCTTAGCATTTCTTGGGAATAATAACATATCACCTGCAAAAAGGGAAAATTTGACGTCTTTTCATATTATTTATTACTCCTTTAATTCCCCTCTCCTATTGCAATAGCAAGAGTTTCAAGTGCTATATTAAAGAGGAGTGGATGTAGTGACCATCCTTGCTGGGTTCCTAATTTTAAAGGGAATGCTTCCAATTTTTCTACATTTAGAATGATGTTGGCTGTAGGTTTGTTATATACAGCTTTAATTATGTTGACGCATGTTCCTTCCAATCCAATTCCCTCTAGGACTTACATGTTGAATTTTATCAAAGGTTTTTTTTTGCACCAATAGAGATGATCATGTGATTTCTGTCTTTGAGTCCATTTATACAGTTTATGACATTTATTGATTTAGGTACATTGAACCATCCCTGCATATCTAGAATAAATCATGCTTGATCATGGTGGATTATATTTTTGATGTGTGCCTGTATGCTGTTTGTAAGTATTTAGTTGAAGATTTTTGCATCTATATTCATTAAGGATATGGGTCTATAGTTTTCTGTTTTGGTGGTATCTTTATCCACTTTTGGTATTAGAGTGATGCTAGCTTCAAAGAAGGAATTGGAGAGTTCTCCCTCTGTGTCTATCTTTTTACCAGCTTAAGTAATATTGGTTGTAGATTTTCTTTAAATGTCTGGTAGAATTTGGCCATAAATCAATCTGGGCCTGGGCTTTTTTAGTTGGGAGATTTTGTATTACTGTTTCATTTTCCTTGTATGTTATGAGTCTGTTTAAGCTGTCAATCTCTTCTTGGTTTAGCTTTAGTAATTTCCATGATTTCAGATATTCATCCATTTCTTATAGGTTTTCAAATTTAATGGAGTATAGTTTTTTTCACAAAATATTTTTATTGGTGTTTTGTGTGTTTCATACATCATTTCTCAGCCCAATTTAGACACACCCCTTTTCCATGCCCCCACTATACCCCAGTTCATACATTCTACCATACATGTCTTGCATCTTTTTCTCAGTCTTTTAGAAGGTTTTCTCTGCAGAAGTTTATTGTTTGGGCAGAAATTAACTGTTTCAGTCAGTTCTTTGATCCAGTCTTTTTATCATTATTGTTCCCTCCCATTTATATTGCTCCAAATTATGCCTATATATACATCACATATATACTAAAATTATGACCTTTGAATATAAACTGTATGCTAATTCCAAAATATGTTTAGGAGTTCACACTTTCCCTTTAATTTTATATTACTCTAATATATGAATACATACCTTCCATACATATACCACAATTATAAAGTCTGAAAATAAGTGGTCAGTTAATTCAAGAGCCCATTAAGGAATTCACATTATAACAGCATAGCTGCCTTCAGATGAAAAGAAATATAACATTAACTTTTCTCAGCTTGCCTTTCAACTAGGGATTTGGTGCTAGCATCCACAAATGAAGAATACCATTTGTCGTTTGTTTTTCTGAGACCGTGTTACTTCACTTAGCATAATGGCTTCAAGTTCCATCCATTTACCTGCAAAGTTCATGATGTCATATTTCTTTACCACTGCATAGAATTCTATTGTGTAGATGTTCCACATTTTCTCTATCCATTCATCAGTTGAGGTACAGTTGGTTTGCTTCCAACTCTTTGTTATTGTGAATAGAGTTGCAATAAACATAGATGTGCATGTATCTCTGTGATAAGATTAATCTTGTGAGTGTATACCCAGGAGTGGTATGACTGGGTCAGGATGTAGGCTCCTTTTCAGTTTCTTGAGAGTTCTCCACACTGTTTTCCATAGGGGTTGCACGAGTTTGCATTCCCACCAGCAGTGGATGAGTGTTCCCCTTTCCCCACAATCCCTCCAACATTTGGTATCCTTTGTTTTCTGGATCATAGCCAGTATTATTGGAGTAAGATGAAATCTTAAGGTGGTTTTAAATTGCATTTCCTTAATTATTAACAATGTTGAGCACTTTTTAAGATGTTTTTCAGCCATATTTACTTCTCCATTTGTAAAGTCTCTGTTCAGCTCTTTACTCCGTCTTTTGAGTAGGTCATTTGTTTTCTTCCTCCTTTGTTTTTTGAGTAGTTTATATACACTTTGGATGCTAATGCTCTATCAGATGTATCACTGCTGAAGATTTCCTCCTACTCTGTGGGTTTTCTCTTCACTTCTTTGATTGTTTCTTTTGCTGTACAAAAGCTCTTGTGTTTAATAAGGTACCATTTGTCAATTGTTGACATTGTTTGCACAGCTGCTGTTCTGATTTAGAAAGTCTTTTCCTATGCCTATGTCTTGCAGGCTACTACCAACGTTTTCTCCTATCATTTTCAGAGATTCGGGTTTCACATTGAGGTCTTTGATCCATTTGGAGTTGGTTTTTGCACATGGTGAGAGGTAAGGGTTTAGTTTTATCCTTCTACAAGTGGTGATCCAGTTATGCCAACACCATTTGCTGAAGATGCTGTCTTTCCTCCATTGAGCCTTCTTGGGCCCTATGTCAAATATGAGGTCATTGAAATTGGATGTGCTCAGGTTTGGATCTTCAATTTTGTTCCATTGATCTACAGGCCTGTTTTTTGGTGCCAATACCAGACTGTTTCTATGATTATAGACCTGTAATATAGTTTGAAGTCTGGTATGGCAATCCCCCTGTATTGCTCTTTTTCTTCAGTGTTGCTTTGGCTATCCTTAAAAAGAAGCCCAGGTCCAGATGGATTTACAGAAGAATTCTATAAGACATTAAAGAAGACCTAGAGCCACTACTACTCAAATTATTCAAGAGGATTGAAAGAGTAGGAAATATCCCCAATTACTTCTATGAAGCCAATATCACTATAATAGCAAAACCAGGCAAAGATACAAGCAAAAAGAAAACTATAGACCTATTTCACTTACGAACATAGATGCAAAAATTCTCAACAAAATCCTTACAAACCACATACATGCACATATCAAAAGGATCATCCACCATGACCAATCTGGATTCATACCAGAGAAGCAGGGATGGTACAACATGAGTAAGTCAATAAATGTCATAAAGCACATAAACAAAGTGAAAGACAAATACCACATGGC
This sequence comes from Rhizomys pruinosus, assembly GCA_009823505.1. Taxonomy (NCBI): domain Eukaryota; kingdom Metazoa; phylum Chordata; class Mammalia; order Rodentia; family Spalacidae; genus Rhizomys; species Rhizomys pruinosus. The sequence continues at coordinate 114,270 of VZQC01006795.1, forward strand.
CATCTCTATGGATGTGCAAAAGGGCATCAACAAAATTCAGCATGTCTTCATGTTTAAAGTCCTGGAGGGAATTGGACTGGAGGGAACATTCTTCAACACAATTAAAGCCATATGCAATAAACCCACAACCAGCATTATACTAAATGGGAAAAAACTAAAAGTGTTCCCCTTAAATTCAGGAACCAAGTTATGCTTCCCCCTATCACCACTCACTCCTCTTCAATATAGTGCTTGAAATGCTCTTGAGAGCAATAAAGACAAGAAAAGGAAATCAGAAGAGTACTAATTGAAAAAGAGGAAGTCAAACTATCCCTTTTTGCAGATAACATGATTGTTTACCTAAGAGACACCAAAAACTCCACCAGAAAACTTCGAGAATCCATCAACAGCTTCAGTAATGTGGTGGAATAAAAATTAACATAGAAAAATCAGTAGCCTGGGGCTGGAGACACAGCCTAGCGGTTAAGAGCACCAACTGCTCTTGCAGAGGACCCAAGTTTGATCCCCAGCACCCACATGGTGACTAAGAACCGTCTGTAACTCCAATTCCAGAACTCCAGTTCCAGGCGAATCGGACACCCTCTTCTGACCTCCACGGCATTGAGGGACACGGGTGCACAAACCTGCATGCAGAAAGTACACTCATACACATACAAAAATAAATAAAAATTTTATAGCCAGGAGTGGTATGACTGGGTCAAATGGCAAGCTCATTTCGAGTCTTCTAGGGGTTCTCCACACTGCTTTCCATAGTGGCTGTACAAGTTTACATTCCCACCAGCAATGGATGAGTGTTCCCCTTTCCACACAACCTCTCCAGCACTTGGTATCATTCGTTTTCCTGATCCTAACCAGTCTTATTGGAGTAAGATGACAACTCAATGTGGTTTTAATTTGCATTTCCTTAATTATTAGCAATGTCGAACACTTCTTAAGATGTTTCTTATATACTCTGGAAAATAATGCTGTGCCAGATATATCTGCAGTGAAGGTTTCCTCCCACTCTGTGGGTTTTCGCTTCACTTACTTTATTGTTTCTTTTGATGTACATAAATTTTTTAGTTTAATGAGTTCCAATTTGTCAATTGTAAATCTTATTTCTTGTGCAGCTGCTGTCTGATTTAGGAAGTCTTTTCCTATGCCTATGTCTTGTAGTCTGCTGCCAACTTTTTCTTCTATCACCTTCAGAGTTTGGGGTTTCACGTTGAGGTCTTTAATCCATCTGGAGTTGACTTTTGTACAGGGTGAGAGGTAGGGGTTTAATTTCATTCTTCTACAAGTGGTGATCCAGTTTTGCCAACACCACTTGCTGAAGATGCTGTCTTTTCTCCATTGTGGCTTCTTGGCCCCCTTGTCAAATATGAGATGGCTGAAATTGTATGTGCTCAGATTTGGATCTTCGGTTTTGTTCCATTGGTCAACAGGTCTGTTTTTGTGCCAGTACCAGGCTGTTTTTATGACTATAGCCCTGTAGTATAGTTTAAAATCTGGTATAGAGATCCCTCCTGTGTAGCTCTTTTCACTCAGG
>VZQC01006795.1:122131-132865 GCA_009823505.1 Rhizomys pruinosus
TTACATGAAGGATGCTTGTATTCATAAATTATCAGTTATTGTTAAAAAATGAAAAAAAAACTGAGAGAAAGATGCAGGACAGTTATGGCAGAATGCATGATCTGGGATGGGGTGGGGTGGGGTGGGGGGAAGGGAAATGGAAATATGCCTGAACTGAATTGGAAAATGATGTATGAAATACTCAAAGCATCAATAAAAAAATGAAAATCTAAAAAAATAAAATAAAGATCAAAAAATAAATAAATAAATAAATAAAAATTAAAAAAAAGAAAAATCGGTAGCCTTTCTTTATGCCAAAAACAAGCAATTGGAGAAGGAATACAAGGAGACTTTCCCACTCACAATAGCCTCCAAAGTAATAAATTATCTAGGAGCAAACCTGACTGAACACACCAAAAATCCCTGCAAAGAAAATTTTAAATCTTTCAAGAAGGAGATTGAGGAAGATACTAGAAGATGGAAAAACCTCCCATGATCATGGATTGGAAGAATCAATGTAGTAAAAATGACCAACCTACCCAAAGTAATACACAGTTTCAATGCAATCCCAATTAGAATCCCCATGAACTTCTTCACAGACCTAAAAAAAATCCTAAAGTTCATATGGAGTACAGGTTTTTAAAGTGGTCCCAGATCATCTTAATCTTTTTGTTGTCTGTTGTGATGTTTCCCCTTTCATCTCTAATTTTGTTGATTTGGAGTTGCTCATTCTTTCTTTTGGTTAACTGGGCTAAAGGTTTGTCTATCTTGTTTATCCTTTCAAAGAACCAGCTCTTGGACTCATTGATTCTTTGTATTGTTTTATTTCTATTACATTAATCTCTGCTTTGATTTTTGTTATTTCTTCTTGTCTGTTGGGTTTGGGATTCATTTCTTGTTTTCCAGTGTCTTTTGAATTGCAATGTTAAGTCATTTATTTGTGCTCTTCCTGATTTTTTAATGTAAGCACTTAGATCTATAAATTTACCTCTTGGAACTGCTTTTTAATTGTCCCAGAGGTTTCATTGTATTGCACTGTCCTTTTCATTTAATTCTTGAAATGATTTATTTTTTCTTGCTTAATTTCAGGCATGTGTTGTATAATCTCTATGAGTTAGTGTTGCTATTAGGGTTTCTTGTGGTATTGATACTAAGTTTTATTCCATTCTGTTCTGATAGAATGCATGGAATTATTTCAATTCTTCGTATTTGTTAAGGTTTGTTTTGTGCCCCAGCATATGTTCGATTTTGCAAACACATTCCATGGGGAACTGAATAGAAAGTAAATTCTTTGGTGCTTGGGTGGAATATTTAGTTAATGTCTTTTAGGTCCACTTTATTTATGGTATTATTTAATTCAGATGTGTCTTTGTTTATTCTTTTTCTGGCTGACCTGTCTAATGGAGACCATGGGATATTGAAATCTCCTACTGCAAGTGTGTTGTATTAATCTGTGTCATAAAGTCTTGCAGTATTGTGTTTATGAAGTTGGGTGTACCAGAGTTTGGTGCATACATATTCATTATTGTGAAATCTTCTTGGTTAATTTTTCCTTTGATAAAAATAAAGTGACTCTTTTTATCTCTTCTGTTTAGTTTTAGTTTGAAGTCTATTTTGTCTGATATTAGAATAGCAACTCCTGCTTGCTTCTTAGTGCCATTTGCTTGGAATATTTTTCCACCCTTTCACCTTAACATAGTGCCTGTCCTTGAAGGTGAGGTGCGTTTCTTGCACAGAACAAAAGGATGGATTTTGTTTCTTAGTCCATTCCACTAGCCTGTGTCTCTTATTTGGGGAGTTCAGTCCATTGATATTTAGTTATTTTTAAGAGATGTGTACTATTTCTTATCATTTTAGTTTCTGTTTGCATTCTTGGTCTAACTTTGTGTTTCCACAGTTACACCTTCATTTCACTTCTTTATGTTATTGGTTGGGTAAAGTTGGTCCTTTCTTCTGCTCTTTGTACTGCTTCAAGTATTCTCTGAAGGGCTGGTTTTCCAGACATGAATTAGTTCAGCCTATTAATATTATGGAAGTTTTTTTCTTTCTCTTTCAACTATAATAGACATTTTTATTGGTAATGTATCTGGATTGGCATCTTTGGTCCAGGCTCTTCTGTTCTTGTCTATTTGGTGTTATATTTTCTTCTTGTATTTGTATGGGCATTGGCTATCCTTAATTTGGGGAAAGTTTTCTTCTCTAGCACTGGTCAGTACCATTATCCTCAGATTATTCTTCTTCCTGTGTGCCTATAACTTGTAGGTTTGGTCCTTTTGTGATGCCCAGCATTTCATAAATATTCCATTCTTGTGAGTTTTTAAATTTTTTTCATAATCTTTTCTTGAGTGGTACAAACCTTCAACTTTATCATCCTGTCTTAATATTTTATTTTCTACTTCATTCATTTTGTTGCTGAGGCTTTCTCCCATCATTTCCAGAAGGCTTATTTCATTTCATCCTGAGTTTTCTACAGTATTTCTATTTCTTTTGTGAAATCAGAAGTTTATCCCTATCTTCTTTTATTTATTTTTTTTTTTTAAATTTTTTTTTATTATTTATTAATTTTATTTATTTCTGTATGTGTACGAATGTACTGTCTGCGTGCAAGTCTGTGCACCCGTGTCGTGCAATGCCGCGGAGGTCAGAAGAGGGTGTCGGATTCCCCTGGAACTGGAGTTTCTCCTGGAATTGGAGTTTCAGACGGCTCTCGGCCGCCATGTGGGCGCTGGGGATCGAACCCGGGTCCTCTGCAAGAGCAGTCGGCGCTCTTAACCGCTAGGCCATCTCTCCAGCCCCCCCTATCTTCTTTTAGTTCTTTGATTTGTTTATTTGTGTGTTGTCTAAATTTCTTGAATTCTTTGATCATGTTTATGATTGTTCTTTTAAATTCTGTGTCCTGGGTTATGCCTAGGTGAGCCTTCATCACAGAACTCTTCTACAGAACTGATAGTGTTAAGTGGAGACATATAATTAGGATTTTTAATATTGATGTTTTTTGTTGTCATTTGGCATGTAGATTTCTTTTGTTGTTTGTGATTCTGGTATGAAAATCAAGCCTTCCTTTGTTGGGTTGAAGACCGATTTTGTATTCCTGATGTGCCTTGGTTGTCTCATTAGGTATGAAAGACTTGTTGAATTAGGCTTCAGGCTCTCTCTTCTGATTTTGTATTAGAGAGGCCAGCTGGTTCCTGTCCAGCTAGTCACGATCTCCTCCAGGGGCCAAAGTCAAGTATCAATCAGATATTCTCAGGCTTCCTTCAAAGATCTTGGCTCCTACTAGCGAGCAGGCACAGCACAATTTGGGAGACTTGCTGGGTGAACTTGATTCAGCTGTTTTTGGGAAATTGGCAAAAGTCTGGAACCCTACTAAAATGCAGGGGGGGGGTCTATCTTTGCACAGCAGGTGGGGCTCCAAGTGATCCCAGGGTAGGGAGTTGGGGACTGTGCAAATGGGAAAGCTCTCCTCCATGTAGAAGCCAACTCCAGGCACTCCCAGGCAGGCCAAAGATATCCAGACTACTGTACTACAGCAGAGGCCAGTCTCAGATACTCCCCAGTGGGCCCGAAATGTCTGGATCTGTGTCCAATGGCAGAGCAGTGGAAGAGCAGTGGAAGGGGATTCAGATTATGCCAAGCTAGGTGATTGTGTACAGTGCCACTAGGGAATCTCATCACCATGTGGAAGCCATATTTAGACACTCCCAGGTGGGCTGGAAATGTCCAAATCTTTGTCCAAGGACAAAGGAACCTAGCCCTGGAGCAGAAGGAGAGGCTTCAGATTATGCCAGGCTAGAGAATTTCAGACCACACAACTGGAGAATCTCACTACTATGTGCAGGCCAACTTCAGGCACTCCCAGGCAGGTTGGAAATGCCCTGACACCCCTCTCCCCCCTGACACACACACACACACACACACACACACACACACACACCACATTGACACCAGCCTCAGGCACTCCCAGGTGAGCTGGAAGTGTCTGTTATTTTTTTTCTTGATGTTAGATACTCTGACTGAAATTTGATTGAATATAAATGTACTCATTTGACAGAAAACTGATATCTAGAAGATAGCTTAAGATTTTAAATACCGCAAGAACACATGGCCAATAAATACATTCTTAAATATGGCTACATGCATTTGATTCCAACATGCAGAAAGCAGAATGTAGATATCTGTGAGTTCAAATCCACTCTGATCTACAAATGGAGTTCCAAACCAGCCAGAACTATAGAGTGAGACCCTATTTCAAAAAATATTGTACAATGACTTTAACTACCAATGAAATACAAAACAAAGTTTTACCTGAGTTTTCTATATCTCTTACCTTTTTGATTCTGTGTCACATATTATCAATAGAGTTCTCCCTTTTTACCCACCAAGGACTTTAGTTATTGCCACTAATAGCAATGTGTCCTGGCTGAAGCTTTTCCCTTCTTTTTTTAAAATTAATTTTTATTGTTATTAAACATTTTCCATACATCATACATCATTTCTCATTCCAATTTAGAGTCACTTCCCTTTCCATGCCCCCCACCTCACCAGAGTTCCTGCACTCTGCCATAAATGTCTTGCATCTTTTTCTGAGTCTTTCAAGAGTTTTTTTTTTTCAAAGCAGAGGCTTATTGTTTTGGGGAGAATGTCACTGATTCAGTCTTTTTTTTCCAGTTCTTTTGTTGTTATTTTTGTATTTTTGTTGTTCTCTCCAACTTGTACTTCATATATATCCATCTCCCTCAAAGTTCTTTGGAGAGCATACTGCACTGAGTGCTTTGCTGTTTGTTAAATGTGCTAAGCAAGCTTCTATACCAGAAATTTTGTACTTCCTGTGCTCCCCTCTTAAGATATCACTCCACAGAAAGCCTCTTGCTTCACTTCTTTACTTCCTGTAAATCTCTTCTCAAATCTCACTTTCTGTATCAGACCTATTTTCTAGAACTCTAGCAACAGGTGTTCTAGCATTATAAAGTATATCCAGCCCTCTGTTACACCCACAAATAATGAGTGCCTCAGAAGCTGGAGCAATTGAGAAATTATATGCCTCAGCTCTTACTATGCCTGTCTCTCTCATTTTAGGAACACGTGTTAAGATTTCTTCCCAATCTTTTATTTCACAAATATTCTCCGATAGTGCCAGTGACTAAAAAGTAAAACATTGACTCTTTTCAAAAAGAAGGTAACTAAACTTTTCAATTTTTATTTAGTTTTATTGCGGTTTTGTGCATTTCATACAACCTTTCCCAACCAAGTATAGACCCATTTCCCCATCCATGCTCCTGCCCACCAGAGCACATGCATTCTGTCATCCATTTTAAGCCCTGTCTTGCATCTTTTCTTTGTCTTTTTAAAATTCGGATATAGAAGTTTACTGTTTTGATCAGTTCTTCGTATAAATCTTTTGTTGTTCTTCCCTTCAATTTTATATATACTTCACATGTATACCAAAGTGATAGATTAGAGTCTGAAAATAAACTATACGTTAATTCGAAAACATGTTTGGGATTCACATGTTAACAGTAATGTTGCATGCAGGTAAAAAAGAAATATAAATTTACATTCCTAAGTTACATAGCAAATTTATGAATGTTTTAATGCACTTTTAAGGAAAAGATTTTTCTTTCTCACAAATCTTAAAACTTAGGAAAATAGAGACATAAAATTCAAGCAATATCTACAGTAGCATCAGTCAATGTGGTATTATTTTTACTAAAAATTAGCCAGCTTGACTTATGTATAAGGATTTCGTGCCAGGATCCACAACTGAGGGGCTCCATATATGATTTGCTTTTTGGAGACTGTTACTTCACTAAGCATAATGGCTTCTAGCTCCATTTACCTGCAAATTTCATGATGTCATCTTTCTGTACTGCTTCATAGAACTCCATTGTGTAGATGTAGCACAGTTTCTTTACCCACACATCAGGTGAGGGACACTTGGGTTTTTTCTAGCTCTTCACTATTGTCAAAAGAGCTGCAATAAACATGGCTATGCATGTATCTCTGCAGTAGAATGACTCTTTTGGGTATATAGCCAGGAATAATATGACTGGGTCAAATGATAGGTTCGTTTTTATTCCTTTAAGAGTTCTCTACACTGCTTTCCACAGGGGTTACATGAGTTTGCATTCCCACCAGCAGTGGATGAGTGTTCCCCTTTCCCCACAACCTCTCCAGCATTTGGTATCATTTATGTTCTTGATCATAACCAGTCTTACCAGGGTAAGATAAAAACTTAAAGTGGTTTTAATTTGCATTTCCTTATTTACTAATGATGTTGAATATTTTTATAAGATGTTTCTCAACCATCTTTAATTCTTCATTTGTGAAGTCTCTGTTCAGTTCTTTTCTCTGTCTTTTGATTGGGTCATTTGTTTTCTTTATCCTTTTTTAGTAATTTATATAATCCAGATATTAAACTTCTGCCAGATGTGTCACTGGTGAAGGTTTTCTCCCACTCTGGAATTTCTCTTCACTTCTTTGTTTCTTTCACTGTACAGAAGCTTTTTAGTTTAATTAGGTTCCATTTGTCAATTGTTGATCTTCTTTCCTGCACAACTGTCTGATTTAGAAAGATGTTCCCTATACCTATATCTTGCATTATTGCCAACATCTTATTCTATCAATTTCAGTGTTTCAGGATTCGAATTGAGGTCTTTTTTTTAAGAACTAATTTTTCTTTTTTTTAATTTTATTTATTTTTCTATGTGTATGAATGTACTGTCTGCATGTAGGTTTGTGCACCCGTATGGTGCAATGCCGCAGAGGTCAGAAGAGGGTCTCAGATTCCCGTGGAACTGGAGTTCTCCTGGAATTGGAGATACAGACGGTTCTTAGCCGCCATGTGGGTGCTGGGGATTGAACTTGGGTCCTCTGCAAGAGCATTCGGTGCTCTTAACCACTAGGCCATCTCTCCAACCCCGAGGTATTTGATCTATTTAGAGTTGATTTTTGTACAGGGTGATAGTAGGGGTTTAGTTTTATTCTTCTACCAGTGGTGATCCAATTTGCCAGCACTATTTGCTGAAGACACTGTCTTTACCCATTGAGTCTTCTTGGTCCTTTTCTCAAATATGAGGTGGGTGAAATTGCATGTGCTCAAGTTTGGATCTGCAGTTTTCTTCCATTGATCTGCTCCATGGGTCTGCTTTTGTGCCAGTGCCATGCTGTTTTTATGACTATAAGCCCTGTAATATAGTTTGAAGTCTGGTATAGTAATCCCCTTTCCCTGCATTACTCTTTTTGCTCAGGGTTGCTTTGGCCATTTGGAGTCTTTTGTCTTTCCATATGAATTTTACGATTTTTTAAAAATAATTCTGTGAAGAAAGTCATGGGGATTTTAAATAAGGTTGCATTGATTCTATACATTACTTTGGGTACAATGGTCATTTTTATTATATTAATTATTCCAATCCATGAGCATGGGAGGTCCTTCTACCTTCTGAGGTCTTCTTCAGTCTCCTTCAAGGATTTAATGTTTTAATTTTATTTATTTATTATGTGTATGAATGTACTGTCTGTATGTAGGTTTGAGCACTCGTGTCGTGCAATGTTGCGGAGGTCAGAAGAGGGTGTTGGATTCCCCTGGAACTGGAGTTAAAGACAGTTCTTAGCCATCATGTGGGTGCTGGGGATCGAGCCCAGGTTCTCTGCAAGACCAGTCGGTGCTCTTAACTGCTAAGCCATCTCTCCAGCCCCCAAGGATTTAAAATTTTTATTGTAGAGAACTTTAGTGTCTTTGAGAACTTATTTTCTGATACAGGACTACATAGAACTTTTCATTTTTAATAGAAAACAGGAGGTGATGAAGATTCTTCCTCACTGAGGAAATTATATTCTTGGCCAGACTAGGAAGCAGTTGATCAGGATCAGCTACCACACTGGAAATGTGATTGGTTTTCCCCTTGCAGGAAAGCCAATAAAAAGCAATCTGGAAGTCCAATCTCCCTATATCCGTCACCACAACCACTTTTCCCTGGTCTATCCACCCATCCCATGGCCTCTGGCCTGCCTCTGCTAGCTTCTTTCTTCCCTATATCCACAGTAGAATCTCAGTCTTTCTCTTCTTATGATAGGCTGTTTATTCCCTTCTTTGATATACTGACATCAACCACCCTCTATGATTCCTCTAGCACCAAATTTTCTGAGCAACAAACATGTTTCTACTATCTTCAGCTTGACAGAGACCTGCACAGCTACAGCCAGGCCAGAATGTTGCATTTCACCCATGGCACCTACACATTATAAAAGACAATTCATTTAAAAAATGGATTAGCCAGGCATGGTAGCGCATGCCTTTAATCCTAACACTCGGGAGGCAGAGGCAGTCACATCTTTGTGAGTTCAAGGCCAGCTGGGGCTATAGGGAGACCCTGTCTCAAAATATTAATTAATTAATTAATTAATTAACCCATAGTTTATTTTCAGATATCATAATTTTGGTGTATATGTTGCATGAATGTATGCATATCTTGGAGCCATACAAGTTGGAAGGAAAAGCAACAACAAAAAAAGACGTTTACTGAAACAGTAAACGTCTGCCCCAAACAGTAAACTTCTGCATCGAAAAAATTTTTAAAAGACTGAGAAAAAGATTAAAGACATGTGTGGCAAAATGCATAAGCTCTGGTGGGGTGGGGGTTACGGAACGGGGAATGATCTAAATTTGATTAAGAAATATTGTATGAAATGCACAAAACTTCAATAAAAAGAAAAGGATGATTCCTTATTCACCTCATGGATACACAGTAAGTTTGGGTACTAAAAGTAAATAACAAGGAGTGATTTTTTTATAGCAGACTGATCAGAAGAGCTTGTTTTGTTGAGGCTCTACCAGTTTGTTTCTCTGACTCTCCGAAATCTTATAAACATCCAGTGGATTCCAGTTCATTGCACAGTAATTCTGTGAGGGGATATTCATTTCTCTAGTGAATGCAATGTCATTTGAAAGATGGAAAAGATGAAAAACTAAAAGGAGCACAATGAAGTTCATGGAAAATTTGCAGCTGTAAGCACAAACCCAGACTGCCTAAGCTTGATGAAATTATGCTTTCATTACATTGGAAATGAACACAATTCTGCAATTGATATCATTTCTCGATTTAAAGATTATCTTGTGTAATTATACTCAACAATAAATAAAAGTAAAGTTCTTGGCAGTCACACATAGCTTCAAATACAGGTGATAAATATATTTGTATGAATGCAAATATAAGTGCAAGACAAAACCACAATCTCATTCAGAGAACAGCAAATAATTGAGTGCCCTGTAAGAGTATTTATGGAGTTTTATGAGTTGAGAGTCAGTTAACTTTAAAAAGTATGAAATTCGTTTCCTTTTTCATAAAAGAATTTAGCTCACCCCTTATAAAGGTGGCTTTTTAAAAATTTTTTTATTAATTTTATTTATTTCTGTATGTGTATGAATGTACTGTCTGCATGCAAGTTTGTGCACCCTTGTCCTGCAATGCCGCGGAGGTCAGAAGAGGGTGTCAGATTCCTCTGGAACTGGAGTTCTCCTGGAACTGGAGTTTCAGACGGCTCTTGGCCGCCATGTGGGTGCTGGGATAAAGGTGGCTTTTTAAAACTGCCCTTGATGAAAAGGTTTCATGTCTGTCTGTATCCCCCCCCCTTTTTTTAAGCCATGATTCTCCAGAAGACAGTTGTATTATACATAACTATAGGGTGGAATCAAGGCACAGATTTCATCAAATTCACCCATATTGTTTTGGGTGACTATATATGATTAACTTGGGAAGCAAACTTAATTTTTACATTAAATCATCTTAAAGAGAATGCTACAAGGTGATACTGTACAACAGAGAAATTATAGAGAGCATTTGTATGTGCCAATCCCAAAGTTATTGCTCTACAGATTTTATGAAAAAAAATGTGGACAACAGCGAATTATATCTACATTTAACTCAGATGCATTACCGTTTTTATCAGAGTCTGTAAACCAATGTTGTTTAATATACACATATTTACTTTTACTAAGTCCTAAAACACCATGTATCCTGTAGACAGTGTCTAGGCGAAACTGGGTACTTGCTGAACTCATGTCAATTAAATATGCCTTAATCGAATATACACCCGTGTCCCTCTCCCACCCATCCCCCCTTCCCAATTCACCATTTCAGTCCATTTTCTGATGCAGTCTTTCTGTTGTTGTTCTTTTACTATGCATCCCTCTCCATGAGAAATATTTATATCTGGGTTGTTGGTACTAGCATCCACATATGAGGGACACCATTTGTCGTTTGTTTTTCTGGGACTGTGTTACTTCACTTAACATAATGTCTTCCAGCTCCATCCATTTACCTGCAAAAATTAGTGTTTTTAAATAATAAAATATTTTTATTGGCGTTTTGTGTGTTTCATACATCATTTCTCAGTCCAATTTAGAACAGCACCAATTATAGCCATGCGCGCCCCCCTATGCCGGTTCATGAATTCTGCGCATACATGCCTTGCATCTTGTATTCGACAATGCAGTCTTTTTGTAAAAGTTTTTTCTCTCAGAGTGTAATTTATTGTGTTTGGCCGAATCTACTTTTCAGTCATGTATTGTGCTTTGATCCATATAAGTCGTTACGTATAACCTGATAAGACATAGTGTATACGGAAAAAAAAGGGAGAGCTATTCATTCATGAGTCGTCGCAGCTGCACAAAATAAGGGCAACAATGTGAGCAAGAGTAGTGGACCTATCATTAAGAATCAAAAAAGAGTCTGACACAAGCAGAAAAAAAAGGAAAAC
>VZQC01006795.1:133323-143825 GCA_009823505.1 Rhizomys pruinosus
AAAAAAAAAAAAAAATCAAAGAAGTGAAGAGAAAACCCACAGAGTGGGAGGAAACCTTCAACAGTGATATATCTGATAGAGCATTAACATTCAAAGTGTATAAACTACTCAAAAAACAAAGGAGGAAGAAAACAAATGACCTACTCAAAAGATGACGTAAAGAGCTGAACAGAGGGGCTGGAGAGATGGCCTAGCAGTAAAGAGCGCCGACTGCTCTTGAAGAGGACCCGGGTTCGATCCCCAGCACCCACATGGTGGCCGAGAACCATCTGAAACTCCAATTCCAGGAGAACTCCAGTTCCAGGGGAATCCAAGACCCTCTTCTGACCTCCACAGCGTTGCACGACACGGGTTCACAGACTTGTATGCAGACAGTACATTCATACACATACAGAAATAAATAAAATTAAAAAAAATTAAAAAAAGAGCTGAACAGAGACTTCACAAATGAAGAACTAAACATGGCTGAGAAACATCTTAAAAAGTGCTCAACATTGTTAATAATTAAGGAAATGCAAATTAAAATCACCTTAAGATTTGATCTTGCTCCAGAAAGACTAGCTATGATCCAGAAAATAAAGGATATCAAATGCTGAAGAAGTTGTAGGGAAAGGGGAACACTCGTCCACTGATGGTGGGAATGCAAACTCGTGCAACCCCTATGGAAAGCATTGTGGAGAACTCTCAAGAAACTAAAAATGAGCATACCACCTGACCCAGTCATAATATTTTCTCTTAATGCTGCTCTCTGAGATCCACTTCCTATTAGAGAGGATCAACTGATCACTTTACAATGGAAGAATAAAATGCTCTGTTGACATAGCTCATTTGAAAATATTTGTTTTATGGGCCATGGATATACCTATTCCAGCCACTCTACCAAAGGGACAAGAGTCACTGTGAATAGATAAACAAAGTATTCTCTACAGTAAATTGTAGTTCTAATAATTCAGGCTTTACAGTCTTCAGAAATATTAAAATGAGGTGACAGAACAATAAGCCAAACTAAATGATGGAATTAGTAAGGCACTGAAGAAACAATCACTGAAATCTTACCACACAAATTAATGGCATGTGTGAAGCCAGAGCATTAGTGAAATAATAGCAGTGGAAAATTTCCCAGATCATTTCTCACCTGTCGTTTCATATAGTCATGCCAGAAATACATTTGTATCTTTCATATTTATATTTATTCATCTATTCATTACCAAGAAAAAATACATAGAATAACTCCTATGTACCAGGCACAAATCTAGATACTAGAAAGACCATAGAAATAAGATAGATGAGGTCCTTATCATAATAAAGCTTATCATCTGCGGAGAAAATAGAAGCAAAAATGAAAAATATTTGAATAAAACTGTATACAGATAATAGGTGTTAGGAATAAAACAGAAGTAAAGTAACATCATGGGGAGTAGAAAATAGAAGCAAAAATGAAAAATATTTGAATAAAACTGTATATAGATAATAGGTGTTAGGAATAAAACAGAAGTAAAGTAACATCATGGGGAGTATAAGGGAACGGTCAGGAAGTTACTTTCAAATGAGCAGATAGATATGAGGATAAAATCTGAGTAAAGTACAAAGGATGAAAATAGAGAGCTATGCAAAGAAAAGAAGTGTACATGGATATGGAGAATAATATTCCAGGAAAAGTGAACAGCCAGGAAAATTCCTTGATTCAGGGCAGTCCCCTATGTTCTTGCAACTGGAAAAATCTTGCCAGATTGGCTGTAACTGAGAAATCCTGATGGAACTGGAGACGAATTTCAGAGGCAAGTAGCGACTGGTTGGTGAGGACCAATAGAGTGAAGTATGGAATGTGGATGAAATCACAATTAGAACTGCATAAATCAATTTGAATTTTTAGAGGGTTTCTACTCACACAAAGAGGTTAAAGGGAGAAAAGAATATGTAAGGATATGGGGATCTGAGTTCTCTAGACATGACCGGGGACTGGCTAGTGACTTGCTAGCCAAGGAGAAAATTGAGTAAAGTTGGGTTCAGTTCACAGGTAGAACTTGTGAAACATGCTGCTGGATTAGACCTGAGTGGAGATGAAAAGACATCATGCTGAGTGAAGTAACACAGTCCCAGAAAAAAAAAAAAAAAAAAAAAACGACGGATAGTACCCCTCATCTGTGGATGCTAGTGCCAATTACCTAGTTGTAAGTATTTCTTGTGCATGGCCCCTTGAACTTTTGTCCAAGCAGTTGAGAGTGATGCATATTGGAAACAGCAACAACAGAAAGGACTGCAACAAAGAACTGACTGAATCAGTGAACTTCTGTTCAAAACAGTCAACTTCCACATGGAGAATATCGAGAAAGACTGAGAAAGAGATGAAAAGCATGTTTGGCAGAATACATGAGCTCTGGTGGGGTGGGGGCATACAGTGGGGAACATAGGTCTAGATTTGACAATCTTGTACAAAATATATATTAAAAAATAAAAAGGAAAGAGAGAGGTTAAGGTTTGGGGGACTAACTCATTTGACACTGGTACCGTTTTTCTGAGATGGGGAGCAGTAAAGGAAAAATAAAGTGCTTGTGTATTAGACATATATAATAACATTGCAAAAAAGTGTTATAACCCTAGTTTATAGATAAGAGAATTATGTCGTAGGGTCATGGAGACATAGTTCCATTGCTGGCCTGGCTAGCTTCCCAGTATATGGAATGTGCTGGATGAAGTGGCAAATATTTCTCATGCTGCTCTCTTTCCTCACAACTTCTACTAAGCGACAATCTCAACTGATTATCTATTGCTTCCAAGCTTCTTTCCTCTCTTTTCATTGATCACCCAGTAACCTTCATAGTGATATCTATCAGTCTAAATCCTAGGTTTCAGAAATACTAAACATTTTCATCACCTTCTGCAACATGAGAAAAAGTAATGATGGCAAATGATTTTCAAATCTCAGTGTGAGATTGAGAAGTGTAGCTTTTACCTCTGTATAAAAAATACACTCTTACATAGTAGGACATAAAAGCTAGCATGGCCCTGACTCATTCCCCAAATCATTTGACCATCCTGGGGTTGCATATATTGTTTAATTGCATTTGTTTCCCTGAGAGTAATTATATGGACTCTTAAGAAAAATGTACCACTTCATAATCTTGAGTATCCTATCATAAGGCAATTTTCACAGGAAATGTGCTTTTATTTTGGAAATTAGAGGTAGAAACCTTGCTCCTTGAATTACATTGAGAACAAGATCAAATCTTCAAGGAAAGACAACACTGTCATTCAACAAAGTTGTTTTATTGAATTGTCCTTGAAAGTAAACAGACAGCCCTCCAAGACAGCTCACAACAGGTGGAGAACATGGAATGTTGTGCTTGTCTATTGACACACCTCTCAGACCCTACTGATGATTTCTTGGCCTCTCCTTGGGGTGGGGGGAGATTCAAGGAAGTCATGTCAGGAGGTTAGAATATGATGTAGAGAGAGGTCCTGGAGTCACCTTTGGAGAAAAACAAAATACAAAAAGGAAATGGTTGCTTCACACTACAGGGGGGACTGACATTTGGAAATATATCTCTTACCAGAGAATTCAGGGGGAAAAGGGGTTCAAAAATAATCTGTTTTCTATAAGCTCTGATAGTTACAGAACACAACTATGAACATATATTATTGCATTAGTGTGTCATGATTCCCAGCTTTGTCTCTGGATCCAGCCCTTTCTGTCATCAAAGAAGAATCACATGTTCTTTGTTTAAAACTTTATAATTGTGGCTTATAACATCTCCTAACAACTAGAGGACATAAGCTTGTGGCATCCACTGCGAGTTATTCCTCCAAGGAGAGAGCTAATAGCCAATTAGATTTGGGATATATATAGACACATGGCTGCCACTGTTGCACAGTATCTCTAGGCTGTTGAGGTGTAGCTCATATTGTCGGAGGAGTTTTGCTTGTCTCAGGGAGACCAATATTTTGCTATATTGATTTAGTGGCTTTTGGTAACGCTCTCTGGCATTTCAGAGGCCAGTTGTACGCTAGCAAGTGACATCTCATAACATTTTTCATGCTCACACCAGGTCTTCGACAACAGGGACTTACTGCCTTTCTCCTTGCATATATTCACTAGAAAAGCTGTCAACCTATGAAGGGAAACAACCTGAACAGACTGGAGTCCAAAATGACAACTCCAAAGAAATTAGACTGTTTTCTTCTCACCCACTTTTGCCCATTTCCCAAAGCCCAGGGAACAAACTGCGGAAGAGGAGGCATGATAGATTGTAAGGGCTGCAGCGAGATAGGGGTGAATCATGAGACTACAGAAATATAGTCTGGACTCCTAACTGATCAACATGCCTGTGCATACAAGCTTCTCCAACTGGACTATGGGAACCTTGGGTTGTTCAAAATTTGGACATAGATACTTGCAAAATGCACCAATTACCTACTGAGTAACATAAATGTTATCTGCAAACAACTGTGTCACTATATTGTAGAATCCCTTAAAAATAAAAAATAAATTTAAAAAAATTAAAAAAATAAACCTTTATAATTAAATTTTCTTTAACATCATGTTTCTCACCCCATGGCTTCACAGGAACTTTCCCGAATTTATTATTAATTTTTACCACCAACACACTAGCCAGGCACACATCATCTTTTAGCAGAAACTTCACTATCATAATACCCTAACTGTACCCATTATTGTCACTTTACAACTTAATATACACAGTGGCCTTCTGAAAGCAACCCATCAGCTAAAGTCAAATCAAGACCGGCATATCAAGTCTCACACATTAGTCTTTTAATGTGTACTTTTATTGAGTTTTTGTACATTTCATATAACACATATTAATGAAATTTAGACCCCTCACTCTCCCATCTGTGCCTGCCCCATAGCTTCTCCCCTTGGATTTCATCCATTCTGCCATATATGTTAAGTACTATCTGGTCAAGAATTTGTACCCAGGTATCCCTCAGTGCAAGTTCATCCACTGGAGTCTATTCAACCTATCTAGAGTCACTCTCTTAAAGATCTACTCTCCCTCACTCCTCAGTAATCAGTTGCCAATAACTTCTTGGCTAAGGTTAGGTTCTGTTGCTCATTTCACCAGTTCTATATTGAGTTTTTGACTGGGTTCAGTAAGTGTCTGTCTTGTACATGCTGTCACCATTGCTGCAAGTTTATATTCCCAAGGTCCTAGAGACCTGGAAGAGTGTTTCCTTATGGTCATGCACTAACCACGACTCTTAGAATCCCCCCCACTGCTTCTGCAATGGTCATTGTGCTGTGAGTGGGTTATGGTTTAATATAGGTGTCCTGTCAAGGGACACACACTGCACAGCTTCTTATTCTCCAAAACTTTGCCAGATGTGGCCTTTTGTGTACATTGCAGTCTGTTATATTAGAAACTTCTCAGGCGGATTACCCAGGACCACCTGAAGCACAGGTAGGAGCTCGGTGCTTCAGCCAGGCGGATTCTTTGGTTTGATCTATTTATCTTTGGCTTGATTGGCTTGTGTGGCTGTGGGAGTGGAGTTGTCCTCCTAGAGTCTATAAAAGGTGGGCCCATGTGATACTTGAGATTGGGGATTTCCTGGGACCACCTGAAGCACAGGTACACACCCCACCCCCGAGCCCCCACCCCCAACCAACTGGAAAGGTGTGTCCAAGTGGATTCATTGGAGAACCTTCAGAACAGAAAGGGAAGAGTGAGTTAGATTTCCAATAGAAAGCCGAAAATTTAGATAGGTCAACACTCCATAAGCAAGGAGAAAAGGAGAAAAGCAAATCAAGCAAACAACGAAAGCATCTGAATGAGGCAAGCAAAGCAATGTTTCAACACAGTGCACAGAAAAGATCCCACCAAGCAGCTAAGCAAAGAGCTACAGGAAGAGATTGAGAAGCTCCAAAAGGAAGTGGAAACACTTGAAAGAAATCAGAAGACGAAATGAAAAAGAAAATCAAACACTCATCCAATCAAGAGGAAAGGAATGGAAAAAGCCTCAGAAGTAGAATGGAGGAAGCAGAAGAAGGAATATCAAACCTGAAAGATAACACAGATCAACTAAAAACCTCAAGTAAAGACTATGAAAAATTTAAAAATACACAAAAGTGGAACAACCAGGAACTGTGGGACACTATGAAAAGGTCAAACCTCTACATCATAGGAATGAGGAAGGAGAAGAATCCCAAGAGAATGGTATTGATCAGATCTTCAACAGAATAATAGATGAAAATTTCCCCAAACTTAAAAAACAAACAAATACTGCTGGGCGTGGTGGCACACGCCTTTAATCCTAGCACTTGGGAGGCAGAGGCACACGGATCTCTGTGAGTTCGAGGCCAGCCTGGTCTACAGAGTAAGTTCCAGTACAGCCAGAGCTACAGGGAGACTCTGTCTCAAAAAGACCAAAAAAAAAAAAAAAACAAAAACAAAAACAAAAACAAAAAACAAATACAAATACAAGAAGCACATAGAACTCCAAACAGACAAGATCAGAAAAAAAAAAAAAAAACTCTCCACACCATATCATAGTTAAAACACTAGACACCCAAAACAAAGACAAAACTCTGAAAGCCACAAGAGAAAAACAAGTTACTTATAAGGGGAAACCTATCAGAATTACAACCGACTTCTCAGCACAAACTATGAAAGCAAGAAGAATATGGAGCAAAGCATTCCCGGTGTTAAAGGACTATAGATGACAACCCAGGTTACTCTACCCAGCAAAAATGTTGATTATAGTTGAAGGAGAGAGAAGAGAAAAATCTTCCATGACATAAACAAGATGAAATAATACATGTCCCATGTCCTGAAAACCAACCCTTCAGAGAATACTTGAAGGAATTCAAAGGACAGAAGAAAGGAGCAACTATCCCCAGGTACCTAGAAAGAGAAATTTATAAAAGCACAACTGCAGAAGTAGAAATCTAAACCAAAACTACAAATGGATAATAAGTTTAAAAGAAGCAACAAAAATCTATCAGTTATAACGTAAATATTAATGGACTAAACTCTCCAATCAAAAGACACAGACGGGGAGATTGGATTAGGAAAGAGAACTCATCTTTATGCTGTCTACAAGAAACGCATCTTACCTTCAAGGATAGGAACCACCTTAAAGTGAAGGGATGGAAAAAATATTCCAAGGAAATGGTACCAAAAGGAAAGCAGGTGTTGCTATTTTAATATCAGACAAAATAGACTTCAAAGTAAAAGAAATCAGAAGAGACAAAGAAGGCTATTACATTTTTATCAAAGGAACAATTCATGAAGATTTCACAATTATGAATATATATGCACCAAACTCTAGTGCATCAAACTTTATAAAGACAATTCTCCAGAACCACAAGGCACAGATTAACCCCAGTACATTCATAGTAAGGTACTTCAATACACCACTGAACCCTTTGGACAGGTCAACTGGACAAAGAATAAACAGAGAGGCATCTGAACTGAATGATACGATATACCAAATGGACCCCACAGACATCTATCGGATATTCCACCCTAATACCAGAGAATACACTTTCTACTCAGCGCCCCAAGGAGCATCCTCCAAAATCAACCACATACTGGGACACAGAAGAAACCTCCACAAATACAAAACGATTGAAATAATTTCATGCATTCTATCAGACTACAACGCAATAAAGCTCACTAGCAACACCAGGATAAGCACTACTATCTACAAGAATACATGGAGACTAAACAACACACTCCTGAATAAAGAATGGATCAAGGAAGAGATAAAGAAAAAAAGCATTTCTGGAACTGAATGACAATGATAATAAAACAAAACAAAATCTATGGGATACTTTAAAAGCAATCCTCACTTGGGAGGCAGAGGCAGGCGGATCTTTGTGAGTTCAAGGTCAGCCTGGTCTACAGAGCAAATTCCAGGACACCTGGGGCTACAGGGAGACCCTGTCTCGAAAAGACAAAAAAAAAAGCAGTCCTAAGAGGTAAGTTTATAGCACTGGGTGCCTACATTAGTAAAACAGAAAGAGCACAAGTGAAAGATCTAACACTGCAGATAAAAGCACTTGCAAACAACAACAGATGATCCCAAAACACAACAGTCAGGAAGAAATAACAAAAATTAGGGCAGAAATCAATGAAATAGAAACAAAGAAAACAATACAAAAAAATCAATGAATCCAAAAGTTGGTTCTTTGAAAGAATAAACAGGATAGACAGACCTCTAGCTCAGTTAACCAAAAGAAAGAAGGAACAACTGCAAATCAATACAATCCATGATGAAAAGAGAACTATCACAACAGACAAGGAAAAGTTCCAGAAAATCATATGGGAATACTTCAAAAACCTTTACTCCACTAAGTTTGAAAACCCAGAATAAATGGATGAGTATCTGAAATCCTGGGAATCAACAAAGCTCAAGCAAGAAAATATCAACAGCTTAAACAGACCCATAATATATGAAGAAATTGAAGATGTAATAAGAAGCCTCCCAAGTAAAAAAAGATCAGGGCCAGATGGTTTCACACAAGAATTTTATAAAACATTTCAAAAAGAATTACAAACCTTATTGCTCAAATTGTTTAGGATACAAATGGAGGGAATTCTCCCAAATTCCTTCTATGAAGCCCGCATCACTCTAGTACCAAAACCAGGCAAAGATACAACCAAAAAGGAGAACTACAGACCTATATCATTAATGAACAGAGATGCCAAAATATTAAACAGGATACTGGCAAATTGCATACAGACCAACGTCAAGAAGATCGTCCATCTTAACCAATTTGGATTCATACCAGAGATGCAGGGATGGTTCAACATATGAAAATCAATAAATATCAAGCATATAAATGGATTGAAAGAAAAAAACCACATGATCATCTCAATTGACGCAGAAAACGCCTTTGACAAATCCAGCATCCCTTCATGCTTAAACTCATAGAGAGAATTGGATTGGAGAGATCATTCCTTAATGTAATCAAAGCCATATACAGGAAACCCACAGCCAATATCATCCTAAATAGGGAAGCATTCCCTTTAAAGGTAGGAACTCGGCAAAGCTGCCCCCTGTCACCACTCCTCTTCAATATAGTGCTTGAAACACTTGCTAGGGCAATAAGGCAAGAAAAAGAATTAAAGGAGTTCTAATTGGAAAGGAGGAAGTCAAGCTATCCCTGTTTGCTGAGGATATGATTGTTCACTTAAGGGATGCTAAAAACTCCACCAGAAAACTCCAAGAAACGATTAAGAGCTTCAGTAAAGTGGCAGGATACAAAAGTAACCTAGAAAAATCAGTAGGCTTTCTTTAGACCAACAACAAGCAACTGAAAAAGAAATTCAAGGAGACCTTCCCACTCACAATAGCCTCAAAAACAATAAAATACCTAGGAACAAACTTAACTAAAGACACCAAAGATCTCTACAACAAATTTTTTAAAACCTTGAAGAAGGAAATTGAAGAAGACATCAGAAGATGGAAAAACCTCCCATGCTCATGGATTGGGAAATTTAATATAGCAAAAATGTCCATTCTAGCCAAACTCGTGTATAGATTTAATGCAATCCCAATTAAAATCCCCAAGAATTTCTTCACAGGCCTGGAAAAAAAGTCCTTAACTGCATTCGTAAAAACAATAGTCCCTGTATATTCAAAACAACCCTGAGTGAAAAGAGCAATACAGGAGGGATCTCTATACCAGACTTCAAACTATACTACAGGGATATAGTCATAAAAACAGCTTGGTACTGGCACAAAAACAGACCTGTTGACCAATGGAAGAAAATTGTTGATCCAAACTTGAACACATACAATTTCAGGCCATCTCATATTTGACAAGGGGGCCAGGAAGACACAATGGAGAAAAGACAGCATCTTCAGCAAGTGGTGTTGACAAAACTGGATCACCACTTGTAGAAGAATGAAATTAAACCCCTACCTCTTGCCCTATACAAAAGTCAACTCCAGGTGGATTAAAGACCTCAATGTGAAACCCCAAACTCTGAAGGCAATAGAAGAAAAAGTTGACAGCAGACTACAAGACATAGGCATAAGAAAAGACTTCCTAAATCAGACAGCAGCTGTGCAAGAATTAAGTTCGACAATCAATGAATGGGAACTCATTAAATTCAAAAGCTTCTGTACATCAAAAGAAACAATCAAGGAAGTGAAGAGAAAACCCACAGAGTGGGAGGAAAACTTCACCACAGATACATCTGAAAAATCATTGATTTCCAGAATATATAAATTTCTCAAAAAACAAAGAAGAAAGAAAACAAATGGCCCACTCAATAGATGGAGCAAAGAGTTGAACAGAGACTTCACAAATGAGGAATTAGAGATGTCTGAGAAACACCTTAAGAAGTGTTCAATGTCGCTAATAATTAAGGAAATGCAAATCAAAACCACTTTAAGATATTATCTTACTCCAATAAGACTGGCTAGGATCAAGAAAACAAATGATACCAAGTGCTGGAGAGGTTGTGGGGAAAAGGGAACACTCATCCACTGCTGGTGGGAATGTAAACTCGTACAGCCACTATGGAAAGCAGGGT